>JAATLQ010031104.1:74131-119610 GCA_013421005.1 Heliconius erato x Heliconius himera | reverse complement strand
GACTGAGAGCTGGCAACCATTGTTTTTCTAATTCCTTATGCGATTTTCTTTCAAATGATGTGCGATTCACATAAAAAACATATGAGTGCAATTTTCTCCAAAAACGAGTTACGAAAAACATTAATTAAAGGTGATTGCGGCAGGATTTTTTTGGGCAACCCTAGTGTAATCTATTCTACTATCATGTATCATTCTTAAATATAAGTTTCATTAGAAAATCTGATCCCTACAGTTTTAAATGATGGGATCTTAGGCCATAAGAAAACTCCTAAAACCAAATCTGCGCAACCGTCTATAACTAACTTTAGGGCCACGACTCGTCGACCGTACTGTATTATGCAAAGATTTTCTTTTAATTAATACGAGGTTACAAAAACAACATATCAATTGTAAAGTATTTAAATATATTTATATATTTAATTTAAACTAAAGCGAGAAATATCTATGTATATATTATTATAATGTACTTTTTTAACGTGTTGTTTATACAGGATGGAAGTGTCAGCACCGCATTAAATGAAACCACAGTTTTAACTACTCTATAAAAGCCTAATATAATTCAGAAAAAAATAAATTTCCAAAAATGAAAAAGTTTTTTTTTCAAACAAAATAAATAATAAAATTGTCATTTTAAAACAAAACGCCCTTTGTAAGGATGACGCACGCACACGTAGACCTATCAAAGGAACACCGCCGCACACGCCTCATTTCGAAATCGAGTCGTATGCGTTGGCGATAAAGTTCAAAGTTGTTTAACCTTTAGTAGTATTTTTGTAGTAGTAAGTGTTTATGTTATTGGAATCTATACGTAATCGCGTCACACGAAATACAGGTATGGATAAAAATCGTGAAATGAAAAAAAATCCTACGTCCAAACTGTTGGGCATCTTGATTACTTTCTTTAGGTATAGTTTTGAAATATTTTACCCTATATGCTGTTTTCGTAAATGGAGCTGCCTCTTCCACCCTGTAGAGTGTAGTAAAAAAAAAATACATGTTATATTTAAAATTTGCACTTGCAAACTTCTTGGGTTTGCTTATTTTTGACGTGTTCAATGAAATACGATTGTTTATTTTTGATGACATAGTGGGGGTCAATAATTGTAAAAAAACTGCTTACGTAATACTTGGACGGCCCCTAAGCACCTTAACCTTAAAACGTCCTATTCTTACTAAATTACCATTTTATTACCAGGTAATCACGAAACGGTAGACATGAACCGAGTATACGGATTCCGTGGTGAAGTCACATCGAAGTACACCTCCCAAATGGCGGATCTGTTCACGGAGCTGTACAATTGGTTGCCTCTGGCCCATTGTTTCAATAGTCGAGTGCTGGTGATGCACGGTGGGCTGTTCTCGAGGGATGACGTCACTTTGGATGATATCAGGAACGTCGATAGGAATAAACAGCCGCCGGAAGACGGTGAGTTTTATTGTTATAAGTTAGTTTTTAACGTTTTTTTTTAATTGGTGTAAACGCGACAGGTGTGGAGTCGATTTTCATTCGGTGGGGTAAATTATATCATTTATCATTTCCTCACTCTGTTGGCAATGTTGACTTCCGCCACTCAACGTACAGTTTCTTAAAATTGAGCAGTGCGTAGGGAAGGGAGTGTCTTAACACTACGTTCGCAGCGTGAAGATAAAGCCTAGTATGGTAGATGGAGATTAGTGATGAAACACTTAATTCTTTTTTATATTTCTAAATATTTTCTAACATTTCAGGTATAATGTGTGAACTCCTGTGGTCCGATCCACAGCCAATGAACGGCAGAGCGCCATCAAGACGAGGCGTTGGTTGCCAGTTCGGACCCGACGTCACATCGGCATTCTTGAATAGAAATAAATTAGACTATATAATAAGAAGTCATGAAGTCAAAAACGATGGTTATGAAATAGCGCATGACGGGAAATGTATTACAGTGTTCTCTGCGCCCAATTATTGGTAGGTTTATGAGTTTTTCCTAATTTTGAAATATTCTATTTAAAAAAATTGATCCTCTGAAAGAAAATTTGAAGGCAAAAAAGATATTATTACAAATGTTGTCTTATATCGCGCTGATAATGATTTGTTTATATAAAATATAGAAATTATATATATATTTGTTACATATAGATAATAAATAAAAATATATTTTTTTTAATTTGAACCAGCAGTTGCCAAGATTAAAGTGTTCAAGCGAACTTACCAGATTTATAATATTAGTTTAGATTTCTAAATTTATTAATTACATAATTTAAAAAAGTGGTAATACAAAATAGAATCAGGCATTTAATTTTCTTTATAACTCATTTTAGTGACACAATGGGCAACCTCGGTGCTTTCATCACAATGAATGGCAAGGACCTCAAACCAAATTTCACTACTTATGAAGCTGTGGTAAGTACTTTAAAAGTTGCTTAGTTTTAATTTGTTCACTCTTCTTAATCTAACTTATTCTAATATCACACTATGAAAAATTCACTTAAAAAAACACAATACAAAATTTCTCTTTTATCCCATTTGTATTTAAGGGTTAGTTAGGTATTTTTTTTTAACATTTTTCCCGCGTAGCAAGATAGGCGAAGGAACCCAGCTAAAACACTATGTTAACAGATCGAGGAAATGAAAATATTAATTATTTCTTTTTCCGGAGTTTATTGGAACCCACAACCGTCGCGGTTACAGTCGCACGCTTGTGCTGCTGCGCCACGATGGCATCATTTATTTTTCTTGTAATATATTTTCTTTTTAATAAGAAATATTTTTAATTTAATTTGAAATGAAGATTAAATATATATATTAACAATACAATATTATATTTCAGCCACACCCCGACGTTAAACCTATGGCTTACGCGCATTCACTAGTAAGCATGATGTGTCAATGATCCAAGCCCACCTTGCCAGGGTTCGGGGCTTACGACTACATTTACACCGATTAAAACCCTCCCACTGGCAACACTCGTCTGTCAAATATCAAAAACAACTGTTAAAGTCAAAACGTCAATGAAATGGATATGCAACTTTGCACATGTTCTGTTGTAATTTTATTTTTAATAATATTTAAATGTCAATAGTTATCTGTTTATAATAATTATACATTTTAACGGTAAAATAGTTGGGTAAAATGCCTTTAAGTGATCGTATGTCAAACTGTAGTCATTTAATATCAAATGTCAGCTGTCAATGTCACTGTCAAATGGAAGTGACAGTAGCATCTATCTGGTAATAGAATGATGTATGTATATTTCAAATATATAATTAATTAATAAATAAACATACTTTAATATTTTTATGTTAGTATGAAACTGATAATTTCACTTAAACTTCCTATTCAATCATTATTACTACTAATATTTAAAAGAAAAGTGTTTTTTTTTACTTTCTATGTAATCCCGTTCTCCATTTTCTGCTTAAGTATTGTTGCCGCAGCTTAACGTCTTATTTCATAAAACTAGGCAACCTTCGTATTAATGGATATTTCAACTTAAGTACATTTTTTAACGCTTTTTACAACAGTAATTTTAATAAAAAATACCCTATTATAATAATTAATATCAATTATTAATTATTGTTATTTCCTCTTGAACACGCAATGTCTCGAAACTTTGGCGGTGCGTGGGGAACGGAGTGTCTTAACACTAGGTTCCCTTTGCCCATTGTGAAGTAAGTTCTAGTACTTAGATTATGTAGGATCCTAATATAAATACATATATGTGATTTCGAGCCTTCTGTTTAAACTAGCGACATAAAATGTTGCAATAATGCCTTAACATCCAAAATTATTAGTTTTGGATGGTTATTATTAATAATTCGCGTGGATACAAATATTGAAAAAGAAGATTATTATAAAACCTATTATTTCATAGTATCACTCAGTTTAATGAAAATATTTTACTCGGTGAACAGGGAAATTAATGACAACACTTTTTTGCTTATAATGATAATGATACAGATGTTATACCATCAGTCATATAAAAAAATTAAACTGACATTTAACAATATAAACACTTCCATATAAAATGAATATATTAAATATTATTTTAAACATTTGTCATTTATATTGAACATCACAGTACAATGATATTAAATGAGTAACATTTTTCTTCTAATTTTAAGTTTTTTTTTTTTTCAATTGAATAATTCAAGGCCGTTCACTCAGTGACCTTTGCCTGTAAATATTTGCGCGAATTCAAAAAATATATGCTCGCTTGTACATTAGCTACTTTACAAATTTATTTTTTTTATAGACCACAGTCCAAAAAAAACGAACCAAGTCAATATGTATTTTTGACAATATCTTAGTAATAAATCTGCGTATTTGTGTTTGGCGCTTTCTTAATTTTTATGAAAAATAATTTATATAAATAATTCTCAATAATTTTTTATATAAATATTTTTTTTTACACTTTTCTTAAGAATGTTAATTAGAAATTTTATTTTCTTATTTCCTTATAATAATTACTTATTATTTTTACGTATATAACTATAAAAATTTAAAATTTTCATGAATTATTATTATTAATTTGTATTTATTGGTACTTCACAATTTTTTTTTATTTACATCTATGACCTGAATAGGAAACATTTCCCAGGTTTCCACTGCCTACCCTCCTATGTTCGGAATACAGCGTGAAGCGAAAAAAATATAATTCTCAGGCATTTTAATTTTACAAAACTTTTATTATAAATAACCATTCAAGTAACTAGACATTTCACTGTGTAATTTTTTTTAATCAAAATGGCGGAATTGTAAATCACTTAAAAGCGATAGTTTTCCAAATTCCTATTTTTGTGTGCATTGGTTGATATTTAATATATTTTTTTCAATAATGAATACATTTTAATGATAATAATAATTTTTTTATTACATTTTCAAAATCAGTAGTACTTATTTTACATATAAGAAATACTAATTCAAAAACAACTTAGCCATCACAAATATTTATATAGTTATAGTTTTATATAATTAAATTTATTTTATATAAGGACTTACGCATTTACTGTTAATATTGGAATTATTTAGTTAATTATTAATAATCTGTTGCCATCATCCTCCTTTATTAATAATATTTAAAGTATATATGACAATTCTTTGTTTTTTCACATTTATGTACAATTCATATTAAATTAAATAGTACCAATTTAAGAATTAAGATTTAGTACATAATAATGAGGGAACTATTCAATCACAAACAGACAGTTGTATGTATTAATTTTAAATAATAACATATGGCTATAAGCTTTGTATAAACCGCAAAGTATGATATACAGAAATGATCCTTAGATGCCGCTATGGATAGTAAATCTTTTAATAAATGAACTACTAGTATTTTCCTCTTTTTTCGTTCAAATATTTAACATTTTACTACAATTTTCTTTAAATAAAAGCAATTTAATAGTAAATTTAGTAATTTTTTACAAGATAAATACATTATTTACAATATTTTTACCAAAATGTAACCTAAACAAATTCCATCTTGTTATTATTATTGAAACTGCATTAGGCTGTTCTTTGAAACTAATAGTATTCAAAGAAGAGATTGCATTTTATTTGGAATGGTTTGGTCTATAGCGACATACAAGGATATAAGGACCTGCTGTAGATTTTTTCCATTGCCATCAATCTCCAAAAGAATTGTGAATATTAAACTGGATACAATAGTGTGCTCAAAGGCTGTTGTGTCTAACATGCAATAATGAGCGAATTTAAATATACATATATTCGCGAATTTAGATATTTTCTAAGTATATAAGATAGTCGAGTTAATGTTAAGATATTTTTGTGGGTACTTTTCGTTCGAGGCCGTCAGAAATGGTGTATGTCTATGATTTCACATGTTTTTTTTATTTAAGGTCAGTTACAACGTAAACAGTGGTGTCGTAATTAAAAATAATATTTTTAATCTTTTAAAATTTTACAAACAAAACATTATATTTTTATTCATTCATAATTTTCCACTTTTTTTTGTTTTACTATTTCTTTGATACCGTATTGACAGCCTATATTTATAAAATAAAAGATTTTTTAAATTTTCGTTTTGTATGATTCTTGGAATGATGTCACACGGCTTTATATCCGTAATACTCGAAATGCTTTGTTTTGGTGACTGTATCACAGTTTTACAAACATATTGTGATTGAACACTCTATTTATCACTATCACGGGTCCACCACTAAGGACCACCAAAATAAAGTTGCCAAAATAATGCTCAAATGCATTTAATTTATAGTAATCCATTTTCATTGGATAGTGAAATGTATGGCTTGGATAATGGATAGTTAAGTAACATTATAGTACGGTCGATGTGTAGTGGCCGATCTGAAGTAGGCTTTATGAACTTTTGCGCAAAAAAAAATATATAAACTCAAATCTGCACAGCCATCTACATCTAACTTCAGTGCAACCACGACTCATCAGCCGTACTATAAATAACAGCTATTACTTTCTAGAAGTTTTGTTCCAGATCATTCTATTCCTAAATAAATATAATTTAAATCAGTTTTAGTTCAACGCGAGTGGTTTTTAACATCGGCAATGTAAATGATGGTTGCAATGTAATGTAATGCCAATATTCGAGTATTGAGTTGCTGAGCATATCAGACGTAGGTAGGTTTGGTGATTTATTTAAATAAAATTGTTAAATTTGTAAATTTTGTTTTTATTACTTTGTTTTTCTTTCACTTTTTCCAGGTCATTTTATGCTTTCCAGTCCAATATAAAACTATTGACTGGATAAAATTTTCACTAAATTACTAAGATTACTTTGCCAGGAGTAGCTATTATTGATTTACCATATTAATAAATCTCAATCTCATAAAAATCTTTAAATGAAACTCTAATCTAAACTTTTTAAGGATTTTATTTTAATATTCTGCAAAAGTTTGTTTACACTATAACAAAAGAAACAAAGTAAAATAATTACTATTAGAAATATAAATAAAAAAAAATCAAATCAGCTTCACGCTGTATTCCGCACACAGCAGGGTAGGCAGAGGGAACTTAGTGTTAAGACACTCCGTTCCCCACTTTCTGCCGTATTCTGGAGGCATTGCGTGTTGAGGGGCAGAACTCAACGCCGCGCTTAACCTCGACACCAGAGCGAAGAAATGGAAATATAAATTTAAGTAAATATTTCATCTCCTCGAGTGGGGATCGAACCCACAACCAGCCGATTTTGTAGTCACACCTCGTGCCGCTGCGCCACGACTGGCCTCGAAATATAAAAGTCTTATTAACATTTTAAACCTAATACTAATTAAAAATGTAACATAATTTACAAAGAATATAATAATGAACACCCTTGACAAACTAAAACAGATAATAAATGCCAAAAGTCCAAGATATTAAAATAATTATTTAATACATTTATTCAGTTATCTGTAACTGAATTATATTCAAAATATATGACAATTTTACGAAAAAAAAAAAGAATAAAAAATTAAATTTTTCGCATATTATTCTTATCAAATATATAGATATTTGTTTTACGACGGTACTAACTGTGTTATCATTTTAACAACAGTTTTCTTGTCCAACTTGCATTTTGGGTAGAGTTTCTGACAGTCAGTGTCCAGGGAGCGGCCCGCTGACATCGCTTCGTATATCGACGTACCGTCTAACATCCGACGGACTAGCACATTGCTGTAAACGTAAAATTTATAATTATATTTTTTTTTAGGTTCCCGCTGTATCTCGCATGTAGCAGGGTAGGCAGAGGGCACCTAGTGTTAAGGACTCCGTATGCCTTTTCCGCAGGTTTTTCGAGGCTTAAGTGAAAATATTAATAATAATTCATTCTCATTCAGAAATTACAAATGTCACGTTAAAGAGACACACTCGTGCCACAGCACCATATCGGTTTCAACATTAATAATATAAAATCAGCCTCACACTGTATACCGTACACGGCAGAGTAGGTCTGCACAGAGGGAATCTAGTGTTAAGACACTCCGCAAGGCGAAAACTCCCCACTTTCTGCTGAATTTTTGAGACATTGCGTGTTGAGTGGCGAAACTCAAAGGCTTTTGCCTCAGTGCCAGAGCAAAAAAAAATAAAATAATATTAAATAATAATAATAAATCATCATTCTCTCCAATGAGAATCAAACCCACAACCCTCGCATACGCGACCGTCATCGCGCAGGAGCACAACTAAAAGGACTGCCCTTGTGCCCCTGCACTACGACTGGCCTGTACATACATATATTAATACCAGAATAAAACAAAAGAAAGTACTCAACTATAACCCAATCAAATAAAATAAAATATCCAACTAATCTAATACTCAAATAAGCGAAGACCAAACAAAATTATGAATTAATAATACAAGAATCAACGTCGTCTGCCCGTCGTCTATCGCCGCCGCACACCGCGCGACTTGTTTTGAATCTATTATGATAATTTATGTAATCTTATATCTATTCAATCTAGATAAAATGTCAAAGGTGACTATTATATATTTATATAATATATTTTTTTTGCTTTACGCTGTATCCTAGAAGTAGCTAGAGAGAACAGAGCGTCAAACGCTACCAGTCAATTGCCTTAATTTTTTTGCCATTCTTTCGTTACTTTTTGGCTCAACGTACCCAAATTGCCTCGGCGTGTTCGGTCAGCGTGTTTCTCACCGTGACCTCCTTGCTAGCACCTGCTGTTCTATGTATCCCTACATATCCTATAAAGAGATCGCATATCTACAAAATGAGTCTTTCTTTCATTTTTTTTCTGTTATACCCACGTTGCAATATAACAGCATCAGTACCAACACTGCACTGTATACAAACAAACGCAGCTATGCTGACGTTTTGCGTTCTCATCAATGCAGCTCTAAAGCACCGTTAAATTTGTTACAGGCACCTTCTCTCTTTACCAAATATACTCTCCAGAAATAACAGTTATCACACACTATCTACTACAAACATACACACATACAAATCTTTCCTCTTTATATAATAGTATAAATTGAGCCAGTCGTGGCGCAGCGGCACAAAGTGTGACTGTAAAACCGACTGTTTGTGGGTTCCCCATTCGAGGAGATGAAATATTTACATATATTTACTTAAAATTTATATTTCCATTTCTTCGCTCTGATGTCGAGGACAAGCGCGACGTGGAGTTCTGCCACACAACGCCTCCAGAATTCGGCAGAAAGTGGGCAACGGAGTGTCTTAACACTAGTTTCTCTGTGCCTACCCTGCTGTGTGCGGAATACAGCGTGAAGATAATTTTATAGAAGTATAGATTAAAAAACAAACCTCGATACACTATCCAATAGCAAGTCAAAGTTTGTAGCGTTACCAGCTACAGTGTTCTCACTGGCCAGCTGTGTGTGTGCGCACGCGAGACGACGCACACAGGAACCTCCATCGATATTGTAACGGGAGAGCATTTCGTCGAACTGATTGATCATGTCTGAAACTTGGCTTAGATCTGTATCTACGCCTGGATTTAAAGAGAAATGCAATATTATATTATTATTTTTATATTTTACATAGATACCTATTCAGCTAGTTTGATATATTTTTGAAAATCGTATGGTAAATGCAAAATTACATTCAAAATTTAAAGTAAGCAGTATATCCTACAATAGTAGGTATTTTTCTATACTTGTATAATATACCCTTATACTTTTACAATATATATATAGGTACTTAAATAGATAAGAATTTATAATTCGTGTTTTATCGTTACTTTTCTGTAATAGAATTTAGTTAATGAAACTTACTTCTTCCATACCCTCCATAACCATAACTAAAGGCATTGATTATTTTGGGTAGTATTATAACAGCCCCAAATCCTAATATAGAGCCTAGAAGCACTCCACCTAAGTCTATCTTAACTGGTCCATAGATACCTGGTGAGGATCCTCCATATGGACCCTATAAAAATAAAAAAAAACATCAAAGGATATCGTTAACTATTTAAAATAATCGATTTCCCGCTGGAATACTGCATATACCGGGGTAGACAGAGGGAGCCTAGTGTTAAGACACTCCCTTGCCCAATTTCTGGAGGCATTGGGTGGAGTGGCGGAACTCAACGTAACGTTCATTTCCTCGCACTGGTAACTAGACAAAGCGCGGCGTTGAGTCCCGACACCTAAACACACAATATCTCGAAAACAAAAGTGGATAGCAAAGAACAGAGTGTCTTACTTAGGTTCCCTCTAACTACCCTGCTACATGCGGGATAGCGTGAATGCAAAAACTACATATTTCTATTCATGCTTACAGTGCTACCATATCCTGATATTCCAAACCGTTGCGTCCTGTCTGAGTTGTCTCTCTCATCACGGTCCCTATCTATACGCGACGAGGGCTCTGCTAGCTGATCCTCAGTTCTCTGGTAGCCGGTACTAGGTAGAAACCTTTATTTAATGAGATATATTTTATAAGTTTAATATGACAATTTTTTTGAGGCCAGTCGTGGCGCAGCGGCACGAGGTGTGACTGTAAAACCGAATGGTTGTGGGTTCGATCCTCACTCGAGGAGATGAAATATTTACTTAAATTTATATTTCCATTTCTTCGCTCTGGTGTCGAGGTTAAGCGCGGCGTTGAGTTCTGCCACTCAACACGCAATGCCTCCAGAATTCGGCAGAAAGTGGGGAACAAAGTGTCTTAACACTAGGTTCCCTCTGCCTACCCTGCTGTGTGCGGGATACAGCGTGAAGCTGATTTTTTTTTCCGCTTCACATGTTAAGACACTCTGTTCTCCATATTCCGTCGACCATGGCTCATAAAATGGGTATATTAACTTTAATATACCTATTCTATCAGCCATAATCTATATTGTTTAGTCGATTGAATCTGTATACAGTTACGTCAATAATTGTGATACAGTTTTCTCATCTAATCTAAGTTTAATGCAATGGTTGTTGGTAACATCATATAGGGAAATATTTATATTAAAAAAGATTCTATTTACAAATTCTTAAACATTTTATAATATCCGTTTGTTTTTTTTTTAATTAATTATTAGTAAAAGTATATTCATATCAGGGATCAAATTTAAAATACTATATATCGTATGTTGAAATTAAAAAAAAAACAAGAACATACATCAAATTAGTAAAAAAAAAAAACACAATTCAATTTATATTATAATACGCACCCATCGTTCCTATAATTAGCGTCGACGGCTGCGCACGCGACGACCAGTAAACCCACCACGATTATCTTCGAACCCATCTTCCAAGTCCTCGGATGCCACTGTCGGATTCCGCGTCCGCCACAATACTTTATACAAATGGTTCCAAAGCTTGCTCTAGAACAATTGTATGGGGAAACACCATTGTCATATGTTCATATTACACAACCGCTTTTACTAGACGTCACGCTGAGATGATATCGTATGAGGAAGAGATTTTAGCAAGGCATAATCGAGAATTAATGGATGTGTAAAAGATTAGTTTCTTTTTCGTTATTTTTTCTGTGGGACACTCCGTTCCCATCAAGACATTTCCGTTCCCATTTTCTGCTGAATTTTGGAGGCAATGTATGTTGAGTTTCGGAGCTCAAAGCCGCGCTTTTCTTCGACACCAAAGTGAAAAAAAAACAATTATTATTTCATTGCATCCAGTGGTAATCGAACCTACAACCTGTCGCGTTTACAGTCACAGGCGTGTGCTAAGACTGGACTAAATATTAGTTTCTTTGTTAAATTAAATTTAGTCTTCCATATTGTGGTATTGTAAAGTTTGACTAAACTTATTATATAATTCTGAAAAGATTGCGACGCCTATATTGCATAAGTTAGGCTATATTTTTTTAATTTCACCCTATATCGCACTTAGCAGGGTATCAGAGGCTGACCTGGGAACCTGGTATTAGGACACTCCGTTCCCTGTCAAGTCACTTCCAACGACTTATTAAGACATTGCGTGTTAAATAGCAGAACTCTACACCGCGTTTTGCCTCATTACTAGTGTGAGAAAAAGAATACTCGATATAGCGTTGAGTTCCGCCACTCAATAAACAATGTTTCAATCAAACATACTCTTAAAATAAATAAATCAGCTTCACGCTGTATCACGCACACAGCAGGGTAGGCAGAGGGAACCTAATGTTAAGACACTCCGTTCCCCACTTTCTGCCGAATTCTGGAGGCACTGCGTGTTGAGTGGCAGAACTCAACACCGCGCTTAACCTCGACACCAGAGCGAAGAAATGGAAATATAAATTTAAGTAAATATTTCATCTCCTCAAGTGGGGATCGAACCCACAACCAGTCAGTTTTACAGTCACACTAGGTGCCGCTGCGCCACGACTGGCCTCAAAACATACTCTTCAGTTTTATAATATGTATTAGTTTAGAAGTACAGTGGTATAGTTTGTCTTGCGGGTTATGTTATTGACTTCGCCTTATCTCAATTCAAGTCTTTTTTTTTTGGGAAGGACAAGCAAACCGACTAACCTGGTGGTAATAATATCTGCCGCTGGTAATAGCCTAAAGGGTCATTCTAGGTATTTAAATAAAAAAACATTCTAAAGTCAATTGAGGACGACTTGAAACATTTTTCCACCTGGGACGTAAAATCTCTGAAGTCTCAAACCCACTATACCAGAGGGCAAGATACTGTCAGCCCATTCTGCAGGAATTCAGGGCAATACGCGAGGCAATTACGAAATAGTTTATTAAAAAATAATTAGTTAGCTCAAAAAAACTATGTATTGTGCTGTGATAAATATAGCAAATATTTTGATATTTTGAAATTGAATATTATCAATTTCAAAATATTCTTTATTCAAATAGACTTATTTTTGTTGCTAGTATCTCTGTAAGGAAAATTTTTTGCAATAAAAATATGTTGTAACAAGCATATAAGAATTTCGACGTAGCCCGATGAGAACGTATGACTTAGTTGGTCAGAGCGCTTGGACGGTTTCCAAGAGGTGCAGGTTTCAATCCCGCTACGTTAAAATTTATATGTCTTCTAAAAAGTATTTTTCTTTCCTAAGTTTGGTATATAAACATTATATTTAAACACTTCATTCCCCACTTTCCGCGGAGTTCTGGAGGCATTGCGTGTTAAATGGCGGAAATCAACGCCACGCTTTGACTCGACACCAGAGCGAAGAAATAAAAGTATAAATGTAAATAAATATTTAATTTCCTCGAGTGGGGATCGAACCCATAACCAGTCGATTTTACAGTCACACGTTGTGCCCCTGCGCCACGAATTCCATTGTTCCATGTGTCCATTCCATTTGTCTGCAAATGTTTCAAGATGGGAATTCCACTGGAGCTTAAAATCTACAGTTAACTTAAAAACAATGTTGGTTTTTTAATTTTAAGATTTTCATCTTGAAATACAAGATTATTTTTTTTTTTAACATCAGGCAGAGCAAATTCAATATATTTAACGTTATACCAACAAAAAATATGCGATAATTCGCTTCATTATAATTTTCTTTGTTTATGTCAATTTTAAATATTAAGGAAGTATCATCAGCATAAAAAAAGATAGATAGATGATAGATGCATAAAAAAAGATAGATAGATGATAGATGCATAAAAAAAGATAGATTGTTAATGTAATGCAGAAATAAACGGGAGCCCAGAGTAGATCCTTGTGGAACGCCCATTCTTATTTCCTATTATAAAACTGAAGAGATAATTTAGTTCAACGAGCTACCCTCAAGAAGTATATCATATCACTCTATCTCGGACATAATAAAGTAGGCAGAGGGAGCCTGGAAACCTAGTGCACTATACACTCAGTTCCCATTAAGACACTTCCGTTCCGTTCCCTACTTTCTATCGAATGGTGGAGGCGTTGTGTGTTGAGTCGAGGAGTTGAACGCCGCGCTTTGCTTCTATATCAGAGCGAAAAAAAAAATTTAATATTTCATTTTCTCAAGCGGTTATCGCACCCACAACGTCACGTTTACTGCCATACGTTTTTGCCACGACTGGCCTCATATATACGAATACATGTATCATACAAAATTAATATTTATTTCCATTAGACTACAAGGGAAAGCCGCAGATAAAAGATAGTATGTATATAAACAAGATCAATTTTAATGTTCTATGCAACAAACAAAAATTATAAAAAAAAACATGATAGGCTTGTTGTTTTAAGGCAATTTCGTAAACAATGGCTTTCTAAATAAAAGGTGTTTCGGTTATGGCGTATGTATAGTGCCCATTAAAATGACAACATTCAAATTGGTCCGAGTTAAATAAGTTATTATGGTGATCACACCCCATAAAAATATTGTAAAGTAACATTTAACAAAGTGTAGAATGGCTTAATAAATTAAAAAATTATATATTTAAAAAATTATATCAGCTTCACGCTGTAATTCCCTCGAGTTTGAATCGAACCTACAACTGTCACACCCTTGTGCCACTGTGCTACAACGGCCTCATGTTAATTTACATTTAACAGAGTAAGGAATAAGATAATAAAATTAATTATATACATAATAAAATACTGATTTCCTGAACTTATAAAGTCATTTTTGCGTGATAACATCATAAAATCAAAACATTGATTAAAAATTGCATACTTTCACGAGTTGAATTGAATTATTATCACTGAAATATCACTATTTTGTACAGCACAAAGAAGGAGGTAATTAAAAATTATAATTATTTTCATATATTAATATTTATATGCTCGTTAGTTCAAATATGTTTTACTCAAATTATAGAGATTAATTAAAAGCAACCATAAAACAAGCCGATCGTATCTCTCTATCGTTTGTTCCGCTCTCGCTTGCACACTCGGCTTAGGTGGAACGTGACAAGGAGTCATGCGTTTACGTGCGTGCATTCGGCGTCCATAGATTTACACGACGTTATCACATCAAAAAACTATAAAAAAGAAAAAAAAAAGATCTATCACTTATTATTAACTCTTTAATCATGTACTACATGGTGTGCTGCAGAATGTGATCGAAGCTAAAAATAATATAATCATAAACTGGAGTGGTTTATTAGAAACTTCTAAAAAACTTTACTATTCAGGTCCTAGCTCCATTATCAGACCAGCACGATGATAAGCATTTTATTGTATTGCCACCTAAGCTTTTTATACAGGTATATAACTCCCAAGTATCATGATGACATAATTATTAAAAATAAATCAGATTCTTAGATTTAAAAGTTTTTTTCGAAGTCAGTTAAAAAATGTGTTATTTTTTTTTTATTTATGTTAAAAATTAAAATACAATAAATACTAGTTTTTAGGTACTATGTTACCGTAACTGTATTAACGATTTCTATTAAGGCACCATTCGCTAGCTTATATTTTTATACTTTAGGTATACCTTATAGATCCAAATCAATTGTTTCGTTAATTTTGATCAACAAAAAAATATAATAACACTCAATATTTGCAAATACTTATACATTTTGACAACCATAGGCTTAATATTTTTACCTACAAGGCGTTTACTTCAATAGTTGTAGAGATTAGCGTCTGACAGGCGAAGCAACAAACTAAAATAATTCTTTTATCAAATAGTAACTTTGTCAAATAAAATAATTTAACTTTTTTATTTATTAACGGAATGTAATGAAATAAACACTAAATTTTAAAGAAAGCTTGCCAGCATCTAATAATGAAAACTGAATTTAAATCAGTTAATCCGTTTCTAATTGAACAATGTTAAATGGACAGACAGACAAAATTTTTATAAATCATTGTTTTGGGCATCTACACCACAGTAATAGTTTTTCTGATATATCTTTCATGTATAGACCACCGATCCGCTACGTTTTTGATGATAAGTCTAAGAATATATAGATAGAGTTTATAAGAGAAATATAAACAAAGATTGTGGGTTCGATTTCCATTCGAGGTAATTAAATATTTAATTTATATAAAAGCGTGTAAACAAAAAAATCCTATAAATCTGGCAATCCAAAACTACAATTTATCTAACCGAATCATAAAAACCTAAATACTTTTCATAACACTAAAATACTGTATATATATTTTTAACATTTTTGAAGTGTTATTCAACACTTAGGAAAGAATAGAAGAAGAAGAAGACTGTATACATGGAAATGATATTCGAATCTACAACTACAAGTTACCAGTTAAACCAGAAAACACAGGTAGAAGAAACTATTTAAAAAATAAATCAATTAAATATGTATTTCCATTTCTTCGCTCTGGTGTTGAGGTTAAGCGCGACGTTGAGTTCCGTCACTCACCACGCAATGCCTTCAGAATTAGGCAGAAAGTGGGGAACGGAGTGTCTTAACACTAGGTTCCCTCTGCCTACCCTGCTGTGTGCGGGATACATGAAGCTGATTTAAGAAATTATTTAAAATTAGATATTAATTTATTTTTGCCAAGTCTATATATTCGGTGGTCTATATAACATACGGTTGTAGCTAAACTGTTATATTTTACTGTGACAATACGAGGAAACGTACTCACTTCTGTTTCCTACAGTATACCTCTAAATGCACCGTAAAATACCATTTACTATCAAATCATCGAATGGTACGAAGGAAGAAACATAAAAAATATTTTAATTTAATATTTTATTATTAAATTTTATTAGAAAAATGCTATTTTTTATTTATACGTTAGTTTCTGTTTTGGTTTGTGCTTCTTGCGATGAGAGGAGTTCGAGGCGGCCGAGATTTTTTTCTTTTATGCCAGAAGGGGAGAATGTTGAAGTGAGTATAATTTTGATTATTAATCTGTAAGAACATAAATCTGCAAGTACATATAAAACTTATCTACTCAGGAACATTTTAATTTAGCAAATTCCTATATTAATAAGAAGAAAAAAAAAATGTTACGTCTTAAAGTAAATGCAAAATGGCAGTCGAGGACTAGTGACATATTATAAAATAGATTTTAGATATAGTATGTGGTTTACCACAAACAGTCGAACATATTTATCTGTCTGTATTTATACAAGTTTACCTCGAAAACTGTTTGTGGGGCTCCAAAATAAGTTTTTTATATACTTTAATATTTTGTTTTTTTCTTTTAGTGAATAAAATTAAATCAGCCCAATTTTTATCCTGAGCAAAACGTAAGAAGTGCCTATTGTTATATTCATATATTTTTTTGATTAGCTTCACGCTGTATCCCGCACACAGCAGGGTAGACAGAGGGAACCTAGTGTTAAGACATTGCGTTCCCCACTTTCCGCCAAGTTCTGGAAGCATTGCGTGTTGAGTGTCGAAACTCACGCCGCGCTTTGCCTCGACACCAGAGCGAAGAAATTAAAATATAAATAAATATTTCATTTCCTCGAGTGAGGATCAAACCCACAACCAGTCGATTTTGCAGTCACATTTTTTGTAATATTTAAAAGCTTCACGCTGTATCCCGCACACGGCAGGGTAGACAGAGGGAACTTAGAGTTAAGACACTCCCGTTCCCCACTTTCTGCCGAATTGTGGAGGTATTGCTTATTTTTTGTAATATGTAGTTTTAATAATTCAATATTAACATTTTAGGTTGGCCTGGACTTTTCAATACCATTTATAAAAATACCAGTCACGAAAACATTTGATGCAGTTGCTGCATATGGCCTACCTGGATTTGTAAGTTGTCAAAAATTATTATAATATTTAACAAAAAAAGCCGACTTCTTCTTCTTCTTCTTCTTCTATTTCTGATAACCTCCGGATAATATAATCCGGATCTGATAATCATAACCTAACTAAACTTTCATCAAACTACCCTTGAAGTGTATCAGTACCACGCTGTATCCCGCACGCAGCAGTCACTTGACACATTCCCACACTTGACACTTGACGACACTTACACTAAGCCCCTGCGTAACAACTGGCCTCATGTGGCCTGAGGCTTGTAGATGTAATATATTAAGTAAACCGAATATTTAACTCGAAATACATACTTATTTAGATGGAATATACAAGACTTAACATGTAACTTACTTACTCTACCTTAATCTGACGTGTTCGAGAATTTCAGATGATGAATATTTTTTTACTAATTCTTTATTCTAGACAATATATTAATCTACCACGTTTTAATAAATCTCAAAGTTCCCGCTTTGGCTCTCCTTCTAATATTATTTACTTTATTACATTTACTATCTATATATTTTTAGTTTGAAGCCGTAGTGGCGCAGCGGCATAAACGGCTCAATCGGGCAAAAAGAATTATTATTTTCATTTCTTCGTCTGGCACGGCACGGCCTACGGCTAAAGAACTTAAGTTCTTCTACTCAACACATAATGCCTTGAAACTACGACAGAAAGTAAAGAACAAAGTATCTTAACACTAGGTTCCCGCTACTTACCCTGATCTATGCGAGATACAGCGTAAAGCTAAAAAAGTATCGTTCATATTTTCAGAGTCTATCTAAAATCAACATAAATCCAATGGCGCTGGTGCTCGGCAGTATGATAATTTTTTTCGTTAGCGTTTTTGGACCTGTAGTCAACAAGGCCTTCGGATATCACGGAGGTAGACTTTCGAGAGGTATGTTATTTTATAGTTTGAAATCGACATTTAAAAAAATATGAATTTAAGACGAATGAGGCCAGTCATGGCGCATCGATTTTACAATCACACATTTTACAATCACACTTTACGGGGCACAATGGTGCCCCATAAAGTGTGACTAAAATAGACTGGTTGTGGGTTCGATCCCCACTCGAGGAATTTAAATATTTATTTACATTTATATTTTTATTTCTTCGCTGTGATGTAAAGGCAAAGCGCGGCATTGAGTTCCGCCACTCAACACGCAATGCCTCCAGAACTTGGCGGAAAGTGGGAAACGGAGTATCTTAACACTAGGTTCCCTCTGCCTACCCTGGTGTGTGCTGAAGCTGATGAAGTTGAGCTAAGAATATAGCTTTTCTTGCATAATAGTTAGTAATTTTACGTATAAAATAACAAGGAACTAAACTAAATTATAATTAGTTGCTATTAAAAATATTGAAAGAGCATGAGCTATAATTTTTCCAAATTTATTAATTTGAACAAACAAAATTTATCAAAACTAGCTACTCTACATTTTTATAATAACATAATTATGATAAGTAATTTAAGAACATGGACCACAACAAACTTTTTTCGACGTCCTCCTTCTAGGTTTCAAAGACAAGCACGACCTTTTGGGTTTGACTTTTGACACTTCCGCTATACCTGCATCAGCTGGAATGTACTGGGTTTCCACATGTATAAAATTTTTACGTTTCCTAGGCGCAAGGTCAAAACACCCAAAAGGCGGAGTGTACTCGATATCCCAAGTTGCATTACTCGAAAGTGAACTTAAAGACTCTTCTTTACATATACACTCTGGTTCTTTGAAAGCTGGACAGCTGTCAATCACTTTGTCTATAGCAGTCAGATCGTTACAGTACACATCCATATAGGCACATTTACAAATATCCTCCACGGCTTCGGCCAAAGCTTTCCGAATTTCAGCATCACGTTGCTTCTTTAGTTTGACCATTTTCCTCGCTTCCACTTTGGCTTGCTCTTCTGGACTTCTTTTTTTGATAATTTTAAATATAAGCGGGTCGCAATCAACATATGGATCTTCATTTGGTGCGATTTCTGTCAAATCTTTTAATGGATTAACCTGAAACAATAAAAATTTTTGTACTATAATATAGAATATCTAATAGTATTAATAGTAATACTATAATAAATTCTTACTTGTATTGTAAAGACGTCACCCTTTCTTTGTACTTTTAAAGTAGGCTTAGGTTCTAAAGGTTCGTCTGGCTCCGAGTCTCCACCACCCATGTCAGCACCTGCTGTGCGACCCTTCTTTTTCTTCTTTTTACTTTTATCCTTGTCCTGACCGCCACGTGGACATTTGAAAGTCATAATTTTAGCCACACTCTTCCCGATTATGCCAGGTTGCCACCCACGACGAGGCTATTTATAACATTGTTTGAAATATTAATATATTAGCTCTTCATTTAATAAACATATGTAAATCAATTTCAAAGAGATATATGTACCTTTAATCCGGGTATATCTGAAGCATTCCACAACCAACCCATTTCTCCGGGCACTGGATAGCCAGGCTTCAAAAAGGGATTACATGTTTTGTGACCTATTACGACCCCTGCAATATCATATCAGTTATAGTAAGATAAACTTATGTACAATCGTATGCATACTATTCAATACGTTAACATTGGCTTCTCTTTATGCCATATATAAATGGCTCAGTTAATTACACTTAGCTTCGCGCTAAACTGTACTAATTTGGCAGGCTAATTTGGCAGCCTTAAGGCTTTTTGGCAATGTTAAGATACTTTGTTCCCATTAAGACAAAGCAGTTTCCCATTTTTGATGAGGCCAGTGGTGGCGCAGTGGCACGAGGTGTGACTGTAAAACCGACTGGTTGTGGGTTCGATCCCAACTCGAGGAGATGAAATATTTACTTAAATTTATATTTCCATTTCTTCGCTCTGGTGTCGAGGCAAAGCGCGGCGTTGAGTTCTGCCACTCAACACGCAATGCCTCCAGAAATCAGCAGAAAGTGGGGAACAGAGTGTCTTAACACTAGGTTCCCTCTGCCTACCCTGCTGTATGCGGGATACAGCGTGAAGCTGATTTAATTTAATTTTTTTTTTAGTTTCCCATTTTCCGCCGAATTCTGGAGGCATTCCGTGGTGAGTGGTGGATCTCAACGCCTAACTCTAGGAGGAGGACATAAATTTCATTTCTTCGAGTGAGAATCGAACCTACAACCTGTAGCGTTTACAGATGCACACTTGGGCCCCTGTGCCACGACTGGCCACAGTCGCTAGGATAGAATACTTCTAAAAATTTTTATCGTTTTATAATTACATTAACTCTCCATAAAAATGATATAACCAAAGAAAGGTAAAGAAAAAAATACCTGGATGGATATCACCAAAAGTGTAATTGTATTTTGAAGTGCATTTCTTTTTCTTTTTCTTATCATTGTCTTCGTCCTCCGCCATTCTTATTTAACACCTAAGGGTATTTCAATTAAATAATTATATAATGAATGAATGTTATTATAAAAAAAATATATTATGTACCATTTTTATTTAAATTATGGCTCTATCAGTCTTACTTTGATTTAGGTGGTCGATATAATTTTTTTATATTGCATAATAATTTAATTAATTTACAAATTACGAAACTTTGATATCAGCTTCGTATTATATTCATGGATGGAGCAAATTGTCTATTTTATTAATTATTTTTACGTTTATCTTTAATAGTACAATAACACAAATGAAACGCAATTAATAGGTGTTACAAATTTATTTTGATCTTACGTTATACTAATGGGTTACAAAATAAAATATCAATGATATTTGGTTATTTGTCTTTAAACTTTTCTTGTATTGCCAACTTATGGGCGCCACAGCATCCTTTGCCCATTAGAGAAAGCAATTTTTGCTCCTTGTCACAGCATCTCCTCTCAGTGTCTACATTAAACTTATTTATACATCTATAATCATCGTCTTTCTCATATTTCATGTACTCTTTTATTGCCTTCTTTATTCGTTCATATTCCTTGGAGCAGCAAACTTTGCCCGCGTCGCTATAGCTTGGTGGTTGGGGTGGTATAGCTGCAGTCTTGTACATTCTCGCAAAACCATCAGGGACTGTGCATGGTCGCCCTAATACTGGACATGGTCCTAGCTTAATAGGTGGTAAACCATAAGGTAGCAAGGGTTCAGCTTCATCTTCTTCATCTGCTGCCTTTTTCATTTCTTCCTCTTCCAGCATCATCGTTACTGGGCAGCTGTGTTTATGTTTATATAAAGGACAGAAAGCCTTGTGAGCTTTCCTTGAAGCTATATTTGATATCTCAGTCAAACAATCACAGTCAAATGTTCTACAAGGAGGTGCTGGCTTCGGAGGATTGCATTTACAATCCTTGTCCTCAGAAATTTCAACACAATCATAAACGGCGAATTTGCGTTTTGAATCTTTTACTTCCATGTTATAGACTATGGCTTGATTAGCTTGATTGGGCAATGGTTTTTCTGGAAGTTTTGGCTTCGAAGAAAGATTTATCTGTGGTTCATTTAATGTTATTTGTTCATATTGCTTCCAAGTGCAACCAGATCGAGCACAACAGCAACCTCCTTTGGATGTCGTTAAGTCATTATCATCAGTTGTATGAGAATAACAGTTGGCCATGACATTTTCTTCAGTATAATTGTTTCTACAGACGGACTCTTTAAAGCCAGGTACTTTTGTTACGTTAAAAACGTACGCAACTGTCGTTTTACTGGATTTTGGCGTAACACCTGTGCCATACATTTTATTTTTTCGATCCTCACAAGTTTCACCTTCCTTTACCTTACCACCGCATCCTGTGCAATCGACTTTCTTTAATTTACCATCCTTGTCTAATTTTTCAGGACATTCATCACGATGCCAACGGTCGTCTTTACAGTCACACGTGCCACAAATCTTTCGTTTATTAACATCTTTTGTTTCTGTTACTTTACCTTCTGCTTCCCGTTTGTACGCTTCCAAGTTTCTTATATACATCCTAACTTTATGAGCTAATGGGCAATTGGAATTGCCACAAGGACCTGTTATGTCACCCATCCTGATTTTATTTATAGGATATTTCTTTTTACGTGGTGCATCAGAATCTTCAACATCATGCTTACAACTATAATCATCCTTTGCACCTACTACACCACAACTCTGCAGTTCTGTGCATATTTCAATTTTTTGCTGAGCATTGCTCGTTATCGTAGGATCTTCTAAAGTAGTTGTCTCGTACAAACTGCCAACCATACAGAAATTTGGATCATCACCCTCAACCCTCTTACATTCAAACATACTTGGGGCTTTATTTGTTCTAAATACAAAAGAATCCGGATCTTTCATCAGTTGTTGAAACTCTGTGATTATGCTGTCTCCTAATGCACTTATTCTGAGAATAAAAGATATTTCACCAACTTGTTTACAGCAACATTCTGCAAATAACGGTGTATTCTGTTTTATGGAGAGTGGCTCATGGAGCATACAAGCTTCGGCAGTTTCTTTAAGCATGTGGAAAAATTGAGTATCCCAATGCATAGTACCTATTCCCACAAATATCTCGACTTCATTTTCGTCGTCATTCCATACTTCAATCTCTAAAGGAAATTTGCTTAATATCATTAGTACTGTGTCTGGATAAGATGGAAACAAATAAGATTTTCCAACTCTTATAGTACGACTCCATTTGCGTCTTCCATTTTCATCACAATCTACTATATCATCTTTCAAATCTTCGTTGAGTGCAAGTTGTCCTTCCTTTATTATAAATTGTACTTTAGGACCAAATTTAATCTTGATAATCAGTTTCTTATCGGCTCCGCTATTTTCGTCCTCATCAGATGCAAAAATAGTGACTTTGTCTATGAATATCTCAACCAGGTACATTTGCTCCATGACCTGCCAATTTCAACGGTATTTATCAGAAGTCTATCTTAGAAGTCATTTGGATATTTTCTTCAGTGTCCTCTTTGTACGAATCAAAACTATATTCATTCACAAAGTGCACGGAAAGAGGAAACAATTACGGTCACAAACACGTCACTGCATTCATTTGAAAAATGTTGTTGACTTTTATTTTATTAATATTTGTTAAAGTCTACCGTTATATTAAAACAGTATGTACGTAAATTTATAAACTATTTTTTGTATATCGGCTTAAAAAAAAACGATTTCGATAACGAAATATACAGTTATAACGAAATTTCTGTCTTTAGCTCGTATAGAGGTAATGCCTCAGAATTCGGCGAAAAGTAGGGAACGTAAG
This sequence comes from Heliconius erato x Heliconius himera, assembly GCA_013421005.1. NCBI lineage: Eukaryota > Metazoa > Arthropoda > Insecta > Lepidoptera > Nymphalidae > Heliconius > Heliconius erato x Heliconius himera. The sequence continues at coordinate 95,893 of JAATLQ010031104.1, read as the reverse complement.
TATCCTAATGGGACGGATTGTCTTGACATTGGGTTCCCAGGTTCCTTCTGACTACCCTGCTATGCTGCTTGGACTATAGTGTGTATTCCGCTCATAGCAAGGCAAGCGGCAAGCTAAAAAAAACTAGTACAGACCATAGTATAACAAAAATAGATGTATTTCAACCTGTATACTTACGATAGCGGATAAGTTTAGTCCCGTCCTATTAATGCATTACTGAAAATTTTATTTTGTAACCCCAAAGTTAAATTTTGCCGATTTTCACAGAACTGACATTTTGTATGTTTGCAACTATTTGAAATAGGAATAGGTAGGGTTTTTTTTGTTTCCTTTGTAATTATATTTGTCTATATAAAAAATGTTTTTATATGTTGCTATAAGATCTCTTTGTTTTATAAATTATTATTATGATTATATTAGATACTATATTTTTACATTGTACATATATTTTAGTATTTTTTTATATGTGTGTGTAGTCAAGGCGCAGATGCACAGAGTGTGACTGTAAAACCGACTGGTTGTGGGTTCGATCCCCACTCGAGGAGGTGAAATATTTACTTAAATTTATATTTCCATTTCTTCGCTCTGGTGTGGAGGCAAAGCGCAAGTTCCGCCACTCCACACGCAATGCCTCCAGATTTCGGCGAAAAGTGGGGAATGGAGTGTCTTAACACTAGGTTCCTGTTATATATATATGTATATGCATGTGTGCGTGGCTGCGTCCAGCACTATAAAGGTTAGTGGAAATTGTAATAAAGCAGTGCGTTGTCAACCGGCTATCGTTTCGCTTGTCCTCCGCTTATTGCATACGTAACAGTGGCGACGACGGGTTACCCACATATTCTCATTTTGGAAAAGAAAAGATGTCTTCTGTACAATTTGGAATTTTAAATATCTTTGACCATAATGTACATACATGGAAAACATACAAGGGTCGAATTTCGCAATATTTTATTGGAAACGAATTGAATGAGCAGACAGATGCAACAGGAAGGAAGAGGAAAGATCTGCCTACCCTGCTGTGGGCAGGATACAGCGTGAAGCTGATTTTAATCGTACATATTAATTAACCAGTTAACAGGCAGAATATCAGATCAATATATTTTATGATTTATTTAGAGTTCTAAATTTCTGTTCAAAATCTTTTCAGCTGATAATCCGACTGATTTGACAATACTAAACATGAAAGAGCATTTAATGGTTAACAGCGGCGGATGTCCGGAAAGACTGGCTTGTTGGATAAGTCAGAGGACAAGGAACTCCGAGTCTATACACACTTGGAAAGAAATAATAAAGTAAATATAAATACATTTTTTTTTTCAGCTTCACGCTGTATCCCGCACACAGCAGGGTAGGCAGAGGGAACCTAGTGTTAAGACACTCCGTTCCCCACTTTCTGCAGAATTCTGCATTGCGTGTTGAGTGGCAGAACTCAACGCCGCGCTTAACCTCGACACCAGAACGAAGAAATGAAAATATAAATTTAAGTAAATATTTCATGTCCTTGAGTGGGGATCGAACCCACAACCAGTCGGTTTTGCAGTCACACCTCGTGCCGCTGCGCCACGACTGGCCTACTAATATAAATACATAATGAATAGAATTTGAAATTAAAAATATTTTTCGTATTTTATGTACCTACATATATGTAGCATGCAATCCGATTAAACACGATGGTTGTGGGTTGCATTCCCATACGGGTGAATGTCTTATTAGCATTTTTTGGCGCTGGTACCAAGATAAAGCGCGGCGTTTAGTTCTGCTTCTCAACACGCCGTGTGATCGCGGCCTAGAATATGATCATCCTGGTACTGGTGGTGTCGTAAGAGGCGAATAAAGTACGTGTGGTAGAGTCACGTCGCCAGCAATGGCAACAGGCATGGGCAGACTCGACCGGATCGTTACCACCCCCGGCATTTAAAACCGGCGTGAAGTAGTGGCTTTATGCCACTACGTTTCGCATCAGGTAATGCCGGGCTCCGGAGCCCAACCCACCTTACAGCAACGCACCTGTAGCTCCTCTGGTGTTGCACGGGGTCGTGGGCGGCGGTAATCACTTACCATCAGGTGACCCGCACGCTCGTTTGCCTTGTCTTTTCCATAAAAAAAAAAGCTCAATATATCCAAAATTTGGCGGAAAGGAAAATGGGAAAAGCAGGCTTTTGTTTTACATACCAAAAATTAAACTTTTTTTTGTATTTCTTTTCAGTAATAAATTACTTTCATCAATAATGAACACGACAGCATTGACAGACGCGACTATGAAAGGTGTGAAAGGGTATAACTGTGAAACGTTCACGCCGTGCCCTATACAAGAGGAAGCTTTGGATAAGTTATCAAATAGTGTTTCTGTTTTAACACGTTCCGAAACCCGAAAATTTATAATGAATAAAAATACCCAGTATTAGTGTGAATTGTTATTTAATATCTTCCTTAATATCTGATGATCTCTATTTTATATGAGGCCAGTCGTAGCGCAGTGACACAGAGTGTGACTGTAAAATCGACTGGTTGTGGGTTCGATCCCCAGTCGAGGATATAAAATATTTACTTACATTTATATTTTCATTTCTTCGCTCTGGTGTCGAGGTAAAGTACGGCGTTGGATTCCGCCACTCAACACGCAACGCCTCCAGAACTCGGATGAAACTGGGGAACGGTGTGTCTTAACATTAGGTTCCCTCTGCCTACCCTGCTGTAAGCGGGATACATTATGAAGCTGATTTCATTTTTTTTTTTAAGAATACCCAAAGTTTGAACACCCTGAGCCCGACATACACGATCCCGCTTTTCGTGAATTATTCCACGCATTTTGAAATATTTTTTTTAACTAATTTATGTTTTTGATAAGTTACTAACACTTCCAGAGATAAAAATCTCGCTTTTCCTCGATAAAAAATCTAGCGCTTGTAGGTACTACGTGTACCAAAGAGCATACGTAGTATCTATACTATTAAATAAAATAGAATTCTCTTTTTATTTTCAACCATATGTATCTATTGATATACATTATAAAATATAATTTGTTATGTATAAAAAAATCTTATAATTTATTATTAAAAAAATGACTTCAATGGATGTCTATTGTTTTATTTGTTTTTTTTAACATGCTATTTGTATATAAAAAAGAAAACATAAGATATTATAAAATCATAAATATTACTACTAGTTTTTAATTTTTCTCATTTATTCACTGCCTTTATCTACTACTAAAAAATTTATGGATGTATGATCACATGTATGGGATCAGTGATCACATTTGTCGATATATTGAAAAAGTCATACTATGTGAATGGATCCACAACGTTTTCATAAACTAAATATCATATCGCCATGATTATTTTTAATTTAAATATTATTATTATTATCTTTGGAAACAGTAATTAATTGGGACTGAAAGCTTTAGTTTCGAATAAAAGTATTAAAGTATTTTTTCAGCTTTCCCCAAATAGCAGGATAGGCAGATCGAACTTAGTGTTAAGAGACGATCCCCTTCTTCCGCCAAGTCTTCAGAGCATTGCGTGTTGAGTGGAGGAACTCAACGCCACGCTTTTAATTTTATACCAGAGCGAAAAATGAAAATATTAATAAATAATAATACTTTCCCCTAAGTGGGGATCGAACCCGCAACGTAACGAAACAGTCACACGCTTGTACCCATGCGCCACGACGGCCTCAAAACTTATTAACTAACTTGATCTCGGTTAATTTTTTTAGGGGATGCTAGCTCCCATATTGAAAATGAAACAAAGTTCTTTTTATATAATAGAAAAAAAAAGATAAACACTATTTTCAGGTTCAAAAAAGAAAAAATGTACAAAAAAATAAATTTATTTTACATAAATAATATTCACTTGATCAGTTTTAGTGCTCTTAATTTTGTTGCAATTCTTTCCTTGGCGTCTTCTGAGATGGGCTTTAGTGGTAAAGCTGGGGGGCCCACTTTAATACCAGTCACCAATTCCATACTAGCCTTCATCACTGGGACCCACGGACCTAATGTATAGATATATAATAATTTAATTTCAAGATATATATTTTTTAATATTTTTTATTACCATTTCACGAAAAAATAATTACTATCAGTTTTACAACTTTCTTATTTTGGTTAATTAATAAATTTGGCAGATTATTCTTAAAATGCCATTTAAATAATAAAATTTGCTCGATTCGCGAAATAAAAATAAAATCATCTTCACGCTGTATCACGCTCGCACTCAGCAGTGTAGGTAGGGGAAACCTAGTGCTAAGAGTGTAAAGGTGCTTGTGGTTTCGACTCCCATTCGAGGAAATAAAATATTGAATATTTTCATTTCATTGTTCTGGTGGCGAGGCAAAACACGGCGTTGAGTTCCGCCACTCAACACGCAATATCTCCAGAATTCGGCGAAAAATGGGTAACAGGTTGCCTTAACATAAGATTCCCAGGTAACTAATAAAGAAAATTGAAAATATTAAAATAATAAAATATATGATATAATCAAAATAAATAATAATTATCAATACCTTCAACAGTATGAGCTTCTATAGCTACACTGAGCTTTTCTTGTAAAACTCTCGCATCTTCGATGTCTGCTTTGTCCATCGCATCGAGGATATCTTGAGCCAGTCGTGGAAAAATGTTGTAAGTCGTTCCTATACTGGACCGTATCCCAAGAAGTGCACCCGGCGCTAGCAACTATGGATAAATAATATTTTTTTAGTATGGTCTAACAAGCGACAGTTGTGAGATCGATTCTTAATCAAGGGAATGTATTATTTTCAGACAGCACGGCGTTGAGTTCCAGCGCCCAACGCATAATATCTCTAAAATTAAACGGAATGTAAAGAACGGATATCAACACTAGTTTCCTTTTGCTTAAGATGAAGCTACTCTTTAAAAGGAAAATTAAAAGTAATGTGAAACGTGGGTATTTCAGAAGAAGAATGAAAAAAAGATGACTGATCGAATCCCCAACGAAGAGATGCACAGATTGGCAGGTACTAGCGGACGGTATCACGGTAGAACGTGCTCAGCTGGTTTGGGCACGAGCGATGATAGTATAGCAAAAAACATTTATAATGGAAAAGTGAGTGGTAAGAGAGGTAGAGAGTGACCTCGGTTGACCTTCGAAAACACAGTATCAAAGATACTGGAGGAAAGTTACGTAAAAAAGCATGAGGACCCTCCGGCGGGCATGTGTGAAGAGGTTGTTGACAGGGGTCGAGGCGAAAGAGGTATATAGAGACCGTAGCGTTTGTCGTTAGTAAGTTAGTTAGTAAGTTAAAAATTAAGAAAATAATTTAAGCCATTCATGATATTCGATTTCTAAAAAGTCTTAAAAGGTTAACCTAAGTTCTACGTTGCTATATTTCACTGCTATCGGCGTATTCATGTACATTTTATGTCACGGCTCCTTGAATAGGGTATAGGTAAGAAAATTATTGAATTTGTATGGACCACTTCATTATACCATTAAACCATCAGAAATCTTCAAATTAGAATATATTTTACTTACAGTGTCAGCTCCAAGAAACATTTCTTGTCCATGTTGCAAAGATCTAAGAACTTGGGCGCCTTCGCTTAAATCGTTGGAGGTAAACTTTAAACCCTTAAAATTAGGAATACGTGCTGTGGCTTCTTTAACAAACGCTGGCATGTTTACTGAAAATATAAAAATAAATGGAATATAAATAAAAATCGTGTCGTGTCGCAGGGGTACAAAGTACGACTGTAAACGCGACTGGTTGTAGGTTCGATCCCCACTCGAGGATATGAAATATTTATTTAAATTTATATTTCCATTTTTCGGCTCTGGTGTAGAGGCAAACCGCGGTGTTAAGCTCCGCCACTCAGCACGCAATGCCTCTAGAATTCGGTGGAATGTGGAGAACGGAGTATCTTAACATTAGGTTCCCTCTGCCTACCCTGCTGTGTGCGGGTTACAACGTGAAGCTGATTTAATTTATTTTTGTAAATCCATAAATGACACTATCCTACATAAACGTGATTGTTGTAGGTTCAATTCCCACAGAGAATGCACACGTAAGTAGTGAGCGGAGTGTCTTAACAATAGGTTTGCTCTCCTTAACCTGCTATATACGGGACTCAGTGTGAACATTAAAAAGAAAGGTTTTCAAAGCGGCCTACACACGTTGGTTACAAGTTCGATTCCAATTCAGAGAAACGCTTAGCCATTTCCATGTTTCCATCTTACATTTAGATCCTAAACATACAATATTTAGATAGGGAACCTAAATAAAAATACACCTAAAAAATACTTACTCTCAACTTTGGACATGCTGGGTATGTTGTAATATAGAACGGGCATATATGGTACAGCATTTGCTACTATTTCTACGTACGACACTAGCTCAGAAACCGACTGAGGCTTGAAGTAAAGCTCGGGGAGGGTCAGGAGTGAGTCTACATTCACATTTGAACAATACATAGCCTGTAATAATAATATAATACAGTGTTTTTATTTTGTTGAAATTTCAAAATAGGCTTAGAGCTTAAACTGATTGAGCAAATTAATAGAAAACAAAAATATATTTAAAAACTATGTATGTGTATGTGTATATGTGTGTATATGTATTATGTATCAGAAAGTTATTACAATTTCGAAAATTGATTTGTATTCTCTACTAAATATAAAATGAAGGTCGATTCGAACAAAAAAAAAAATTAAAAATAGCAGGTTTACACTCTAAGCCAACGATATCTTTTATTTGTTAGATTAGATTTTTTTAGAAATACAGTTTTTAATGATAAGATTTAAGTCCTATCATGAAAAACTGTATTTCTAATATTATGAGGCCAGTGGTGGCGCAGTGGCACGAGGTGTGACTGTAAAACCGACTGGTTGTGGGTTCGATCCCCACTCGAGGAGATGAAATATTTACTTAAATTTATATTTCCATTTCTTCGCTCTGGTATCGAGGTTAAGCGCGGCGTTGAGTTCTGCCACTCAACACGCAATGCCTCCAGAAATCCTAGCAGAAAGTGGGGAACGGAGTGTCTTAACACTAGGTTCCCTCTGCCTACCCTGCTGTGTGCGGGATACAGCGTGAAGCTGATTTTTTTTTTTTTTTTTTCTAATATTATTACATTTTTTTTTTTCATTCTCTAATGATATAAAAAAATGTACATATATAACGAAAAAACAAAAAACGAATTTAACAGGTTTACACTCTAATGTTATTTTAATCATATTATATGTTATGACGCTTAGTTTGTTCGTTTAAATATTCGAATATAAAAAGCTATAAGGTTTTTAGAGGTAAAACTTTTCATGATAAGATTTATATCCACATAATAATATGCTAGTATATCTTAAATGTCTGAATTAGTACAGATCCAAGAATTACGGATTCAATTAATATTATTTTTCCAATAGAATTTCGTTATAGTTCTATACAACTAAGGTGATATCATATATAAACAATAATAAATTACAAATAACGTTGTAAAACACAATAATAAGATAAAATTAGTGAAAACATACTGATAATATTAAGTAAATAAAATAAATTATATAATTTTATCTACAAAAAAAGTTTACTTTAATAAATAATAATTTCGTCGCCTAAAGTCTTAAGTTTAAATTAACATTAGACTCGGTTTCCACCATTTAAGAGAAATGAGCGGATATTGGTGAAGCGGAAAGGGCTCCACACTACATAGTATAAAACTAAGTCGCTTTCCGCTGTCTGTCCATATGTATTCTTAGATCTTTAAAATTATGCAACGGATTTTGATGCGGTTTATTTTAATACATAGATTAAGTCAGGGGAAGTTTTATATGCATAATAACATTCATTACATAGTAGAGAAATACTGTTATTTATGAGGTTTCTAATGTGATGATTTCATTTTCATTTTCGAACCCACAATCATCGCCTGTATAGCAGTTTAGCTTTTTTTCAAGAGCTTATAGCGAATATGGAGTAGTAAACTTACTAAATGAAAACCCATCATGGAGCGACATAACATCATGAGACGAAACGACGATTAGACATAAATTGAAGAGTTCTGAGTTCTTAAGCAAAACAAGGTGTTTAACTCCACCATTACAAAAAAATAAAGCTATACTTACCAAATCAAGAACGTCAGCGAGTGGGGCGCCACCCACTTGCACCATTATATGTAACCCCATAGACTTCCCCGCAATCACCCACTCGTCTATTACTTTTTTTCTGTCAGCGACTGACAAAGACATATGCTCTCCCGTTGTACCGCCCACTAAAATTGGTAAAGGGGTTTATTTTTTGGCAAGTGGAACCTAAGGTTACTTTACATTGCGTGTTGAGTGGCGGAACTCAACACCACGCATTGTTTTTTTTTCTTCATTATTGTGAACAAGAGAAGGAAATATAACCTACAACCTTCGCCTTTATAGTCGGATACTGCGCCATTACGTTGACGAACGAAGGCCTCTTTAACCTGTACCTATAGCAAAAGTGTTTAAATTATATGTTTTAAGGTATTTTAATGTTTGAGGACGTCGTGGCACAGTGGCCGTGTGACTGTAAATACGGCGGTTGTGGGTTCGATTGGGAGTGAAATAGAAATCGAATTAGCTTCACGTCGTATCCCACAAACAGCTGGATAGGCAGAGGGAACCTAGTGTTAAGACACTCCGTTCCCCACTTTCCGCCGGAGAGAATGAAATATTTAATATTTCAACTTCACCCTCTGGTATCGAGGCAAAGCGAGAGGTGAATTCTGCCAATCAACACACAATGTCTCAATAGAATTATTAAAGACACGTAGCGGAATGTGGAGAACGGAAATGTCTTAATAAGTCTCTCTTAGTACCCCAACAGTCTGGTTTCTAACTTCTCATAATACTAAAAATAGATGAAAATAAAATAAAAATACCCAGAACAGATTTGATTCCATTGTCAACTAAGAATTTAGCATATTGTGCAATAACACCATAGTTGATACTATAGTCCTCATTCAATGGAGTAAACACTGGAGGACATAGACCTTGTACATTAAAGGCAACCTGAAACAAATAGATTTTCATTTTTGTAATATGGCGGAACTCAACGCGGTGCTTTGCCTCGTTACCAAGTGAGAAAATAAAAAATAATAAATATATCATATCCTTGAGTATTTTTTTAATAATATTTAGCACATTTTGTACGTTTATTCTAGCTTTGAATTTACTAATTTAATCTAATTTCCTTCAAACCAAACGCGGCGTTGAGTTTAGCCACTTAAGACGCAATGTTTCAAAAATTCGGCTGCAAATCTTAACGTTACTTAGAAACGGAGTGTCTTAAAACTACGCTATACATATTTTTTTTTTTTAAAAATGTACTACAGACCAGAAAAACACTTCATTTTTTTATTTACATTGTAATGTTCTAATTTGCGACATGACAACGTTAATATAATTCACATATAAATGTTTTACTAGACATGTATTAATCTATACTAATAAATACTAATATAATAAAACGGAAAAGTTTATTTGTTTGTTTAAACGCTTAGATCTCTGAAACTACAGGCCGGATTTGATTTCTTTTTTTATTTTGTATGCGTACATTCCTTAGGAAAATTACTTTCCTGAGGAAAGAAAAAATAGTATATGTAAATACTTAAATTAAAAAACATTCCATATAATTAATTCTAAAAAAAGTGCGCGATATCGTATCTATCTCTTGTAAATAAGTCACAATAAGACATTTTGTGACAAAAAATAATAGAAAATTCCAAAGTGATAATTCACCGTTTTTTTTAATAAGGATATTGAAAATTATGAGTGAAATTTATTAAATTATAAAAATAAATTTCGCTTTTATAAAATAGAATTTGGACGTATACTTTTCCAGAAAATGTAAAATTAAAATAATTCAACGCTTTGTTTACGATCGCAAAGATAATACAAATAAGGTCAATAATTAAAGAAAGAAATTCAATAAAATCCCGCTATGTTCAAATTTTATTACGTTTTCTTAATAAATATTTTTCTTGCCTAAATGCGGAATAAAATAACAGCAATAAAATAACATAACACTCTATTTGACACAAAAAGATAATATAATTAGTAAATAAACAACAAACAAACAAGCGGCCTTATCACTAAAAGTGATCTCTTCTAAGCAACATAATCAGAAGAAACAATTTAGAATATCGGGCACGGCGCTTTATATGAAAAAAAAAATATAAATTGGCTATAATACGACATTAAATTTAAGCAGGCGAAGCCGCTGGTCGCTAGTACATTTACATATATATAAACCCACAAATAGTAAATATATTATTCAAAATTAATAGCAAATTAATAATAATTATTATTAAAAACATACCATAGTGATGTAATGATATTTACTTTATTTTAGCTTCTCACGTCCGATTGCAGCGAACACTGATGTGTCAAAACGATATATCGCGAAGTTATCTTTTGTAAAGTCAACAATTTTATGATAACATTGTTTTGTTTAAATTTAAGTTTTTGTTATTATATATTTGTATGGTAATATTTAATCTTTAAATTGAAATCTTTACTTTTTTGCTTCACGCTGTATCCCGCATACAGCAGGGTAGGCAAAGGGAACCTAATATAAAGACACTTTGTTCCCCACTCACGGCGCAAAGGTTGCGTGGTGAAGCACTGGTAGTGAAAGCTGCGTTTCCACAAGTAGGAAATAAACATATTCACTATGTCAAGTGGGAATCGAACCCACAAACGTCGCGTTCGCGTTTAGAATCATGACGGCCACAAATTTATCATTACAAAAATATTTAAGGCAATTTAAGCTTCACACTGTATCCTTCATATAGCAGAGTAGGCAGGGTGAACGTGGGAACCTAGCATTAAGACACTCCGTTCCCATTAAGATACGCTATCTGGAGATTCTGTATACTTAAAAAACTATAAAAATTATAAATGTGTTATGTAATAAATATAAATCAAATAAATATATCGATATTTCCAAAAAAAGGTCTTGAGGGAAGATTTTTAAACGTTTTCGAGCTTGTATAAAAATACATTATATTTACCTACTTGAACTTTGTTACTCTGTGTCTCGTCCGCATTTTCAGAGTTAGTAACTCTATAATTATAGTATCGTCTGATAGTGGTAGTGTCAGGTAATCCTCTGTTTTTGTCTCATTTTCCCCACTTTTCGACAACTTTTTACAGTCAAATTTATGAGGACCTATGTTCGGTTTCAACTTTAATTCTCCGCCAACACTTCTATATTCGATTAAATCTTCTGTATCATTTTCTATCTGTAATAAAACATACGAGTTATATTGATTTTAAATCTGGTTTACCTTATTTAGAGGACAGTCGTGGCGGAGACGGCAAAGGCAACTTGCGTGTGACTGTAAACGCAACAGGTTGTAAGTTCGATTCCCACTCGAAGAAATGATCAAAAAAAAATCAGCTTCACGCCTCCCGTATCCCAATATAGTAATCCCCACTCGAGGAGATGAAATATTTATTTAAATTTATATTTCCATTTCTTCGCTCTGGTGTCGAGGCAAAGCGCGCCGTTGATTTCTGCCACTCAAAACGCAATACCTCTAGAATTCGGCAGAAAGTGGGGAACGGAGTGTTTTAACACTATGTTCTGTCTGCCTACACTACCGTGTGTGGGTGATAAAATTGTAAGTAATTAGTCAAACATTTAAATTTAAAAAATCTCACAGTACATTGAATAATCTACTATACCGGTCCCGTTCGGTACACTTACTTTTCTATTAAAAACTAGGTGGTAAAGTATTATTATAAAAAGATATATTATTAGTTAGTTTACAGATTGTTATTATTGTAATATTTTACTTTATTTTTGACTTTTTTCATGTTACGAGACTTAAAACGTTACTTTTATTTTACTTTTTATTTGCTGAAATTGCTCTTTTAAAAAAAACTGTAATAGTAAATTGTAAATTTTTATAGGCACATGCTCGTGCCACAACAGAAACAACAATTAAGCATTTTTAAACATTTTTAAAGTGTTATTCCACACTTAGGAAAGAAAAATACTTATTTACAAAACGTATAAAAATTTGAACGCAGCGGGACTCGAACCCGCGCCTCCTGGAAACCTGGACCAGGAGGACGCGGCGCGTCTAAATAAACAATTAAGCATTCTAAAAAAACTATGGAAACACAAAAAAAGCATAGTACTAAAAAACGGACGAACGGACGTATTCTACATGAAATAATTTTGTTATAATACCTTTTGTAATATTTGTTTTTATATTTGACTATCTGGTACTGGCAACACTGTGGTAGACTCTTATCCGCTATCAGTCAGCTGAGCGCAGTGCATTTTTTATTTTGATTTGATTTTGTTTTATTTTGATCACTTAAAATGAATACCATAGTAAGTGAATTGAGTATGAATGACTTGAACAATAAATTTTTTGAGATTATGCAAAATGAAAGCAACGCGGAGGACGCGGCGAACTTTATTTATGAAAGTGTTTTTGACGATGTAACTTTAGGAGTGCTTTTTGAGTTCCATCATGGATTAAAAACAGGCTTGACTGATCTAATTGAGGGCGAAAAGGAAGAAGATGATGGTTTTAAAATTGTTAATTCGCCAGAATGTGATGTATTTGGTTTCTCAATTCTAAAAAAGACGCCAGATTCCAATTGTTCTTGTCCAAACTGCGAAAGACCTGTATCTGCGACACGATTCGCCCCTCATTTAGAAAAATGCATGGGTAAGTAAAGGGCTTGTGTAAAGTATAATTTATCATGAAATTTTAAAATAATAAATATAGTTATGCATCTTGTGGTTGATGGGTTTTTGTGGTGCTCTTAATGGTAAGGTATTGACAGTACTTATATGTTTGCCATCTGAACGAAATCAGAAAAAACTTCAATTCTTTGTTAAATTAAAGCTCAGCTAGTGAATCAATTAAACCCAATGAATACATTGTCTATACAATTACTTTTCATTCCTTTAGTGGATAATCGAGTTTTTTCATTATATTCATGCAGAATTACCACATAATTTATCACTCACGAAACTATTAGTTACTTTATTTATATTTAAATATTTATTTATATAGAAAAATCTATGTTTATCAAGGTATGGGTCGTAATAGTTCAAGGATAGCATCTCGTCGTATAGCTTCTAACAGTCGAGAGCCTACCTCCTATGCAGGGCTGCTTAGTGATGATGAAGATGATGCAGATTGGTCAGGTGCATCAATTCACAGTGATAGAAGAAAGAGAAGAATCAAGAACAATAATAATAAACGGCCTAGCAAAGTGCATAAGTAAGTCTTTTTATATTTTTATATATTTAGCTCTTGTTTTGAATAGCACTTTTTTACTATGTAATATTTTTTATTATTTTTAATTTCAGTGTTGAATTACACTTTAAATAACTAAATAACCTTTATGTCACTGTTGTGTTTTAACATTTACAAATTGCCACATTATTTATCTAAAACATATCCAAGTGATCTAGTGTTCTTTTCATTTCAATGTTTTTTGAAGCTGTCAATTCATAAACTTAAAAGATATTAATAGTATTTAAAAATATAAACAGTTTTTTTTTTATTGTTATTTTAACTCAATTTTAATATTAAAAAAAAATAAAATGAAACACATAACATTTGCTTAAGTTTCTTGTGACTTATAACATCTTAACACTAACATTTATTCATAGGAATAATAATGGAAACCACAACTCAGATACTAACGATGGCGGAGCAACCTATGAAACAATGTCTGCTAATGAAAAGAAAAACCTTTTGCTCCAAATCTGTGGAGTAGTTTCTGAACATACTAAGAAATTGTGCACAAGGTAAGTTCCAATCCTTTGGCTTAGTGGTCAGTGTGTTATTAATTTAAGTAATAACCTAGGCTTTTCTCAAGTTAAACTATTTTGTTATTAAAATTTGTGGGTGGGCATGGGACCTTTCCCTATTCCTACGCCCATGGAGACAAATTAGATGAGTTTTAGCATTAGATTCCGTCTGCCTAAAAATGGAAGACTGTCTATATTTCAGCTGTATGCCGAGCATAGCAGGGTAAGCAAAGGAAACCTGAAAACCTAGCATTAAGATATTCCGTTTTCTTTAAATTTCCCCTGCAATCAGGAACAAAGTGTCTTATGTGGGAAAAAGATACAAAAATTCCAATGGAATCAACTCTGTAATCATTGTATTTGCAGTCCGACCCTGTTCTGATACAGTTGGTATTATTTAATTACATACACATAACATAGTATATATATTTCCACATTCCAGATCAACCCGCTGCCCTCAACATACAGAGGAACAGCGACGAGCATTAAGAAACAATGTTCTAGAACCTTCCACACCTGAGTCTCAATTGACAACAGCAGACGAAGCAGGCTCCCCTCCCGATTCCAGCCCCTCGTCCTCGTGCTCCTCCTCCAGCAGGAAGAGGGACAGACACCGCGCGGCGCCCAAAAAGAATAAAAGAGTTAGAGATCTGTCACCAAATAGTAGGGATTAAAAGGAAATATGTCTAACATAATAAAGATTTTGTTGACTTTTTGTGTTGGTGGCTGCCCTGAATTTAGGCTTACTGAACTTTTGTGCATTGTTCTAATAAATAAAGCTAATCCAAAGTTTTTAACATTTTTTAAAGTGTTATTCCCCACTTAAGAAAGGGAAAAAATACTTATTTAAAAAATAGGTTTCAAGGAGGTGCGGGTTTGAGTCCTCCTACTAGTTTTCTAAATAAGTATTATTCTAAAGTTACAAAATTCACAAAGTCTAAGTCTGTACTGTACTATAATAATGCTTATATTGAATTTTTAAAAAATTGTTGAAAGTTTCATTTTGTTGAGCCTGTCAAATGTGATTTGTATAATTTGGAACCTACCACACTGGAGTCTCAGTCGATTACAGCATACGAGGCTCTACTACAGACAGCTCTACTCGCGACTACAGCCCCTCGTCCTCGTGCTCCTCCTCCACCAGAAAACAGGGACAGGCACTGCACGCCCAAAAAAAAAAATAAACAACTTACAGTAAAGGAAATTAATATGTAATAATAAAGTTTTTTTTTATATTTATTGTATTTATTTTTTGTTTCTATTCAAATCAATGTGCATATAATCTATATATATATATATATATACATAATTAGTAAGAGAGCATCCTTTCATTAGGTCACACTAAGCGGAAGGGAGAAATGTGTGTAGCAATAAATCATGAATTTAGTCTGATGTAATTTATGGATGGCCATCTAGTATTAGAAAACTTCCGTTTCCTTAACACTAGAAGAATTCTAGAGGTTTTGCGTGTTGAGTGACGGAACTCAACGCCGCGCTTTGCCTGGTTACCAGAGTTAGTTATTAAATCTTACTTTCCCTCGAGTGGAAATCGAACTCACAAGTTGTGGCCCACAACCTGTCGCGTTTACATCGCACGCTTGTTCCCCAGCGCCATGACTGGCAGGAGTATTATAATATTTTTAAAATAGTAATTTTATACAATTTTGTCACATATAATATATTTTAGTCTGTAAATCACATTTAAAATAGAAGCTCGTCCCTAAAACAATGTTCATTTCAATCTAACAGGGTGTCTAGGTTTAGAAGGAAGTTATCAAATTAAATTAAAATTATTTAGTTTTAATTTTATTATCTTTGTTAAATATTGATATTACAAATATTTTTGTATTTTTTGCGACACGACTAATAAAGAAAATACAAAATAATCTTTTTCTGTTAATTAAGAAAATATTTGAGGCCAGTTGTGGCGCAGGGGCACTGGTTGTGGGTTCGATCCCCACTCCATAAAATGAAATATTTATTTAAATTTATATTTAATTTCTTCGCTCTAGTGCCGAGGGAAAGAGCGGCGTTAAGTACCGCCACTCGACATAATGCCTTCAGAATTCGGCGAAAAATGGGGAACAGAGTGTCTTAACACTAGGATCCCTATGCATACCCTTCTGTATGCGGGATATAGCATGAAGGTGATTTATTTTTAGGAAATATTTGGCAAGAACATGATAATATATAAAAAAAATCGAAAATAAAATTTATACAGATAATCTAAGAATTAAGTTACTTTTAATATATTATTTTATCATTAGCAGTACAATTAAGTATGTAACGATTGTTTAAATTTTTATGTTAGATATTCTATTCTTGCCTTGTGGATGCTTTTTGAATGATTATTATACAAACGTCTAAAGCTATGTTATCTCTAAAGATACAAATATTTTTAACCGTCTTCTAAAAAGAAGAACAGTTCTATATTAGATTTTTTTTTATCATTCTGAATCCTGTATAATATAAATAGAAATATATAACGAAAATCTATCTAATTTGCATATCTTTAAAAGCTGTTAAAATACTACTATAGTAATTTATTAATTCGTTAGAAGGTAACGTGTATTATAACGATAATTGTTATAAAAACGTAATATAAACGTGTTTGTACAATATGGATAGGACAAGAGGGATATCGACAGAGCTAAAAAAGCAGTATATGTAAAGCGACGGTTATGGATTCGATCCCCCACACTAGGGGGTAAAGAATTATTATTTATGAATATTTCCAATCTTCGCTTTGGCAACGAAAAAAAAATATTCCGCCACTCAGCAGACATTGTATCGAAAAATTCGGCGTATCCCCCACACAGCAGGGTAGGCAGAGGGAACCTAGTGCTGAAACACTCCGTCCTCCACTTTACGCCGAATTCTGGAGGCATTGAGTGCCGAGTGGCCGACGCCGCGCTTTGCCTCGAGATGACACCAGAGCGAGGAAAGGTTAAAAGATTTCATTTCCTCGAGTACCTCGATCGACCCCACAACCAATCGGTTTTACGGTCACACTTTGTGCCCTTGCGCTACGAATAGGCTTCTTTTTTATTAATATTCCATATATTAATGATAAATATTATAATTGTGTTCAACAAAAGTTTATTTTGATGTGTCAACATCCCACATTGATAAGAAACATAAATATGATCGATAAGTTGTAAAATTACCACCCATATAAGATTTGTAATGTAATATGAATTACTTGAATACTGATGGAATTACAGATATGACATAAATATTGTTGTTTTCTTATGATTCCTCTAAAGTATCACTGCATGTACTGTTATTTTATAAATTTGTGGCGATCGTTCTCCACAGTTTATTCTTTTTATATTCAAATTCAAATAATTTTATTCAAAATAAGAAGTTACATGCTTCATTTTTTGAACGTCAAATAATTTACCACCAGTTCACTAAAGTTAATGTCTCAGACCTGAGAAGAACCGGCGCAAGAAACGAGGCGGGACCTATTTTTTTTAAATCAATTTTATACAAATACATATTTAATTATCTGTGACAATGATACCTTTGAAACAGACTGGAGCGAGCATTTCATTCCTAAGGCGTGTTTTCATTTATAAACTCATTAATTTGGTAATAACCTTTAACACACAAACGTCTTTTCACATTTTTTTAAAATTGTGATATAGAAAATTCTCTAACGTTTTCTGGGATCCTATTGTAAAAGCGTACACATTGTCCCATAAAAGAATTGCAGGTTCGATGCAACCGAGTTACAGGTGCACCAAGATTAAGCTTATTCCTGGTGTTAATGTTATGAACATCACCAATTTTGGTAAAATTATTAATATTTCTTTAACATACATAACATTAACATAACATATTGTTATCATATGTAGTTTTTGCGCTAGAGAAATTTATGTGCGCGCGCCTAGGAAGCAATAGGGCTCCCGCTTGACCGTACAAGCGACACCTGATCCTTTGTTCTCTCGGAACCGGTCACGCCCAAGCCGTCGGGAGCTCACTCGCTGAGCTGCTAATACGCTTCGTTCTGCGGCTAGTCGTAATTAAGTAAATCTTAATTATCCTTTCTTTATTCTTGAGTTTTTCACTTATTAATTTCTATTGCAATCCTTCCGTAATTTTATCTTCTGTACTTTCTTTATTTCGTGTTCTTTTCTTTCTATATAAAATATTTTTCTTTATAAAACTACACGTTCTATGTATTTCCTTTGCATTATATTAGTGTAGCGTAGCTCTTCCTTATCCTTATCCTTAGATATTAGCTAGAAATTAGCTAAAATAATTTTGCTACTTCAAGGTTTATTCACACTATAAAGCCGGTCACAATTTGATCCAATCTCAGTCTGATGTTCTTAAATAAAGAACAATGAGATGTCACTTCTCAGCTTAAAATAATTAATATAAATAAGTAAAACACACTGTCATCCCTTTCTTTTACAATTAAATGTTTTTATTAAATACCTTAGCTCTAGATCTGCTAAGATATTTAATAAAAATATTGAATACTGATTGTAAAATGTGAACATAACAAAATTTTTCCAAACAAAAGCGACCCGTGACCGGCACTAGTGCGAATAGATCCTAAGGTTGCAAGATTTTTTTTAGCTTCATGTTGTCACGCTGTATCCCGCATGTAGGCGGGTAGGCGGAAAAAGCGTAATGTTAAGACTCTGTTCCCCACCTTTCGCCGAATTACGGAGGCATTGCATTTTGAGTGGCGGAACTTAACGCCGCACTTGCCTCCACACCAGGGCAAAGAAAAAATAAATATTAAATACTTCATTGAAGTGTCTTCACGAGTGGGAATCGAACCAACAGCCTGTCGCGTGTACAATCACACTTCGTGACCCTTGCGCCACGATTGCTGTCAAAAATTGACAAGAAAAACGGACTTAAAAATATCAGGATAAAATTACAAAATTCAATAGACAATTAAATGCACACATTAAAAGAATAAACCATTATTTATTAGCATAATAGTAATAATTAAATTATTTACATTAACATATTAAATAGATATCACATAACACAAGTCAAATAAACTAAAATGTTGATATCCAAAACTGTAAGTACATAATATATTCACGGTCTTTGGAATGGGAGAAATTTTAGAAAAAAAAATAGAAAAGTAAAGAAAAAAACAAACAAAATGTCTTAATAAGCGTCAAAAGGATATGAAAATATAATAGAAAATAATTCCGAAACATGATCTAATATTAAATATTTTATATGTATATAATTTTATTTGTTATTATTATTATTGAACATTTTTGGCGAATATATCGAGTGAATTAAAACAAAAATATGAAACTTATTATTACATTAGTATAGTAGTACATGTAAAGAAATAGACCTTGAAATTTGAAATAGTATATAAAAGTTTAAAATATGTAAATTTAAAAGATATTATATAAATTTTTCCATTTTTATGAAGCGATAAATAGATATTATTAAATACGTTTTTTAATATTTTTGAAGCGATAAATTAGATAATTATTCGAGAATCACTTCAAACATTGTCATAACTGATTGTGATATGTCAACAAAGATTAAAAATATTAAACTGTATTATTATTAAAATTATCGTTTAACTGCAAATAATTGCATTATAGAAAAATTCAATAAAACAAAAAGTCTATTTCTTTACATGTATTATACAAGGTTACTATTTTAAGCACAAATGTACGTCCATAAAAGACTATTATTGTTTGTGCTCGATCTTTATCACTTATATTATTTATTTAATATTTAAATTTAACTTGAATTATGTTAAAACGTATGTATTTATTTATCCGATTATAAAAATTGATTATATGTTATATTTTTAATATAAAGAAGTTCTTGAAGTTGGTAGTCAAACAGAGTCATGAATTATAGAATAGTTTCCTATAAAATATATAATAATGTAATTATTATTTAATTTTAATGATAATCATTTTTATAAGCGGATCACTTAGTTGTAAATAAAAATCACTTTAAAATATTAAAAATTTGCAATATTTTCGAATAAGCAACGATATACTACTTATATTACATAAAATTAGTAGGAACCGAGCCAGTCACTGAGAGCCAGTATATTTGTATAACATCTATTATTAAATTATTGCCTTATATAATATACTTACTAAGTGGCGTGAACTATGAAGCACTTTTGGAAATAGATTATCAAAAATTGTTAACTAAAAATGCATTTAAAATTGGCGGAGAACAGAAACACTATTCTCTATTTAAAAAAAACAGCCTAAAAATTAGCGATTCCGTTAATTTTTTATGAAAACGAAAAAACTTCAAATTTATGACTCATTTAATGTGTAACAAATATATATATATATATATATTAAAATTTAATATTTAAAATGTTATTCGTGTTGTAAAGACTGGACAAGGCCCTTAAGAATAAATTCGGCTAGTGATTTAATATATAAAAAATAATCGCTTATCTAACAATATCGATATTAACAAATCGATTTAAAAAAAACCTAAAGTTAGTATATTTGCCTACTTACATTAAAAAATTATAAAAATTTAGGATTATTATAATTTTGAAAAAAAAATACAATATTAGATAAGCGATATTAAACATAGTAAGAACAATAATGGTGTAAGTGTATATATAGCAAAAATATGTTAAAAAATATAATGAAAAAAAAAATGAAATATTAAAGTAATAAAATTATGAATAGTCATATTTTAGTTATAATAAATGTTCATCTTGCACTATTAATATTAAAATTTCTTTGAACATCTGTATGTACGTACATACATCTTTATGTATATAATGAATATATAGTGCAGTGTATAAAAAGAATACTGTTACTAAATTACAATCGGCACCTATTGTCTATAAGTAGCATTAATTTTAATTAAAATTGACAATTTAATCAAACATTTATATAGCGTTCTTGATTACTTCATAAAAATATATGAGTGTATTTCAGAAAAAATGACCCTAGCAAAATTAGACTGTCCCACAACTTTAAGCACTTTTATTTCTAATTTATTATATGGATCATGTGGAAATAAGATTTTATATGGTTAAAGTAAATGTTTTAATGTTGACTTAAATTAAAAAGTACCATAAAAAGCGGATAACTATTTTTATATTTAAAAGAAAGCAAAAAAAAAAATCGTAATCCTCTATTTTGTTACCACTTGGCGGCCATTTTGAATTCATAACAATATTGTTTATACGATTCATTGTAATCAGAATCAGCTTCACGCTGTATCCCGCACCAGCAGGATAGGCAGAGGGAACTTACTGTTAAAACACTCAGTTCCCCACTTTCAGCTGAGTGTAATAAGAAGTGAAGTCGTAATCTTAATTTCAGCTCAATCGGAGACTGGCAAGTGAGTAAAATTGAGAGATATACAGAACTCAGACGTCAAGTTAAATAAGAGTTTGTTGTAATAATGTGAAATAATCAAGAACACTAATAGGCAAGTGTTTTAAAAACGCTACAAATATATAGACACATAATTATCTAACAATATGGACGCGTGTGTTAATCCACGTTGATGATCGACTCCCGGCCTTGACCCACGCCTATATACTTCACTGTAAAAACAAAAAAATATATATTTAAATAAAACTAACCAATTAAATAGCATCTGATATTTAATGTCGAGTATTTTATTTAGTTTCACGCATCTAGCAGGTAGGCAGAGGGAACCTAGTGTTAATACACTCCGTTCCCAATAATATATACTTCCGTTCCCCACTCACCGCCGAATTCTGGAGGCAATATGTATTAAGTGGCGGAACTCGTAGATCGTACTTTATTAATAAATAAGTATGAACTTACCAGGAACTTGCAAATAATCCTCAATAGTCCTAACGTAGTTTCTGGCCGCTTCTGGCAGCTTGTCCATTTCCCTTACATTCTCTGTACTGCACGCCCAACCGGGTAAAGTCAGGTATTCCACCTGGAAATTATAATTAATATTAGAAAATGTATTATATACAGGTAGAAGCGTCTGCGCTCCTTTCTCGGGAGCAGCATATAGGGT
>JAATLQ010031104.1:59865-74121 GCA_013421005.1 Heliconius erato x Heliconius himera | reverse complement strand
AACTCATAGGTTTGTATCTGTGTGCGTCATTCTTGACAAATGGCGTTTTATTTTACAACCATAATTTAATTAATTATTTTGTTCGAAAAAATAACTTTTTCATTTTTGGCAAAATCACTTTTGTTATAATTGTATTAGGCTTTTATAGAGTAGTTAAAACTGTTTCATTTAAAGTGGTGAAGACAAAACCAACCTGTATATTAGGTTAGGTTATCAATCGGATATGAAGGTTAAAAATTGAATGTGAAAAAGTTATTAATTAAAAATCTAAAATTATATTTAATTTAATTTACTTTGTTGTCTTGAAGTTGTCTTGCAATTTTTTGGAAACAAGTGTTTTTGTTTAAAATAACCCAATAAAATATCCCACAAGCCTTTCTGTTTTATTTTTTATACTTCTATAATTATTAATAACTCTAGATTAAAAAAAAAGAGTAAATATAATAAAACTTACTTCAACATTACTTAATTCAGGCATTGAAGATGGGAAATAATCAATTTTCTTTCCATTCACTTTGTAAGCCACACCCACTTTGATCTCTTTCAAAGTGTCTAAAATGTCTAATTTTGTTAGACATAGGCTGAAAAAAAAAATTAAAAGTGAGACATCTTTGGAAAAAAGATATAATGGAAGTAAAATTTTATTTAATCTACAGTAGCCGTTGATGTGTGAAGTACACGTTGTCATACATAAAAAAAAACAATGAATTACTTGAAATCCCCGTCCCATATTTTTAACACAATGTAAAATTTAACAAGAAAAGATCATTTTCTAATTTTTGTTAGACTTGATTTTTGTTTTGTTAGACAATCGACTGATAGATTAATACAGGCTTAATAGTAGAAGCCAGTCGTGACACAGGGGCACAAGTGTGACTGTAAATCGACTGGTTGTGGGTTCGATCTCCACTTGAGGAGATGAAATATTTGCTTAAATTTATATTTCTATTTCTTCGCTCTGGTGTCGAGGCAAAGCGCGGCGTTGAGTTCTGCCACTCAACACGCAATGCCTCCAGAATTCGGCAGAAAGAGGGGAACGGTGCCTATCCTGCTGGGGGGAGGTGGGGTCCATTTGTTTCTCCTCCCTACACTGGTGGCAGAGATACTAAAGTATCAAATTAGAAGCAATACTAACGACGTATATCCGTTGACGATGGCGGTGTATTTGACTACAACGAGATCAAGCCACCCGCAGCGGCGCACTCTCTTCGTCGTTACGCCGACCTCGTGGCCACGCGACTGGAGCAGCTCGCCTGTTTCCTGGAAAACAATATATTGAGAGTTATACTATTTATGAATATACATATATTTAGCAAACTTAAATGTTTTTCCACAATGAGAAAAGAAAAATATTTTTAAAAGTAATTGAAATACTAGTGACCCGCTCACCTGCTTTAACCACAATATTATTTACTTAACTAATCTGAATAGCCATCATGTTCTAATAACATTATCATTGCGAACACAATATTAAATATATTGAAAACTAAACTTTTAGGCCAATCCCGTAAAATAGCTGTTATTTTACAGCAATTTCGTCGACCAAAATAATTTATATAGATATATTTTTTAATTTATAATCGAAATAAAGAGGCCATTCGTGGCTCAAGGGCACAAAGTGTGACTATAAATCGACTGGTTGTGGGTTCAATCCCCATTCGAGGAGATGAAATATTTACTTAAATTTATATTTCCATTTCTTCGCTCTGGTGTCGAGACAAAGCGAAGCGTTCTGCCACTCAACACGCAATGCCTCTAAAATATGGCAGAAAGTGGGAGACGGAGTGTCTTAGTACTAGGTTCCCTCTGCCTACCCTGCTGTGTGCGGGATACAGGTGAAGCTGGTTTATAAAGTAATCGAAATAACACAGAGGAGAACTATCCAAAATACAATAGTGAAAATTAGTTTAAAATCGATATAACAGTTTCTATGATTAACGTACACAAACGCACAGTCAAAAAAAAGTGTCTTGATGGGATACAGTACAAAAAATACTCAAAAATTGATACGACAAAAAAAATCAGAGTGTCTTAACCCTAAGTTCCCTCTGCCTACAGCATCTGATACAGCGTGAAGCTGATTTAATTTAATTTTACGAAAACAAAACAAGAAACCACTAACATCATGCAACTCGGTGGGGAAGGGCCCGTCGCCCACCCTGGTGGTGTACGCCTTCACCACGCCCAGCACGTCCCCGATGAGCCTGGGCGGCAGGCCCAGGCCCGTGCACACGCCGCCTATGCTGCAGTTGGACGACGTCACGTACGGGTATGTGCCTGGTGGAATTCAAAATTCATATTAGAATAATGATATTTCATTTCATTTAGATTTTTTTATTACTGCGAGACCGTAGCGGTATGCGGGTAGAAGGATGTAACGCGACGGTTGTGCGTTTGATCCCCACCCGAGGGAATTAAATATTATTTATTTACGTTTTCGTTTCTTCGCTCTGATACCAAGGCCAAAAGCGTGACGTTGAGTTCCGCCACTCAACGCGCAACGCCTCGGAAAATTCGGCGAAGTGTGGAAGACTCCCTTCTACATGTTCCCTCTGCCTACCCAGCTTCGTGCGGTATATAGCGCGAAACTGATTTGATTTATTAGTAGTTCAATATTGTCATTATATATGCTGGTGATATTTTTATATTACGACTATAGTTCTTCAACGAAACCACTATTCTTCGATGAAAATATTTACAAAAGTGTATTTCAAATTGAATTTGGATATAAATAAAATATTTAAAAAATTATACATAGTCACTTGAATTCGTGCCAGGTTCTTAGTTTCTTCAGGATCACGCTGTATTTTGCATATAATTGGAATCGATTGGCGTGATCACATACTTAATGCAAATTTAAGACTTATGTGATTTTGACATGGATAACATTGTCAGAATTGAAATATTGGTGGTCCCACGGGAAGCACCAGCTTTCAAATAAAAAAAGGATAATCAAAATCGGTTCACCTAGTCAAAAGTTTGAGACATTGCGCGTTGAGCTGAGGAACTAAATGCAGCGCTTTGTCTTGTTACCAGAGCGAAAGTAAGAGAGAAATAAGAATAACTTATTTCCCTGAATGAGAATCGAACTTACAACCATCGCGTTTACCCCCAAACGTTACCTCACTACACAATTGCGACTTTAAATAAATAACAATTATAAGATTTATTATTATTTTAGATATATTATATTATTATTAAAAAAAAAATACCAAAATCAATATCCAACATGGCGGCGTTGGCTCCCTCAACCAGCACCTTCTTCCCGCTCTGTATTTCCTTGTGCAAGTACGACACGGTGTCTTTGACCAACGGTCGTATTTTGTTCGCATATTCTTTATAATTTGATAGTTCACTCTCAATATCCAATTCCAGTGATGGGAACATTCTCTTGTAGTTTGCTGCTAGTGTACGGAATCTGAAAAAAAAATTACAATTTTATCAATGAATGGCCAATTGAGGCCAGTCGTGGCGCAGCGGCACAAAGAGTGACTGTAAAACCGACTGGTTGTGGGTTCGATCCCCACTCGAGGTGATGAAATATTTACTTAAATTTATATTTCCATTTCTTTGCTCTGGTGTTGAGGCTATGCGCGGCGTCTAGTTCTGCCATTCGACATGCAATGCCTCCGAATTCGGCAGAAAGTGGGGAAAGGAGCGTCTTAACACTAGGTTCCTACCCTGCTGTGTGCGGGTACAACGTGAAGCTGATTTATTTATCAATGAATGGGTTGGATTCTACTTGCGCCCTGATTTCAATTATATTTTTCCTTTATTTTCAACTGTTACTGAAGAGTCCAGTGCTGATCCAGCTGATCAAGAGAGCGACTAGTAACGCGATAGGTTGTCGGTTCGATTTAAACTGGAGGAAATGAAATATTTAACATTCTCCATTCCTCGCTCTAACAACGAAGCAAAATGCGGCTTTGAGTTACGTCACTCAACATACAGTGCCTGAAGAATTCGCAGTAAAGTGGATAACGGATCTGTCTTAATGGAAACGGAGTGTCTTAACACTAGGTTTCCAGGTTCCCTCTACCTACTCTGCTATTTGTGGGATCTGTATCCATCTGTATGAATTAAAAAAAAGATATTTACTCACTTATCCTCAAAAATACTGAAATCTCCCATCAAATCGCCTATCCTGATGCCATTTCTTGTGGCCTTAGACGAATATGTCGGTCCGATGCCTTTCTTGGTGGTTCCAAGCGAGTTTTTGCCCTTCTCAGCCTCTTGGAGACCATCAACCTATAAAAATTAAATAAAGATCTTTCCTTATTTGTTCTCTTATTATCTTATAAATAATGAAACACATAAAATTTCAATAAAGAGAACATCATTCACTTTGAGTTGCTAGTTATTACGTTTGTCGAGAATAGTCCATAATTTTTCTAAACAATAGGTGCTTACTCTACGTACGTATTTATAATAAAAGTAAACTATTGTATTTAGAATAGTTTAGCTCGGAGTTAAGAATATAATTATCGTAATTCATTATTAAACCGTTATGTTTAATATAGGAAGTGTTAGAATAATAATATTTCATTTTTTAGATTCACGCTGTATCCTGTACATAGCAGGATACAGCAGGAACCTGGGAACCTAGCGTTAGGATACTCCTTTCCTATTAAGATACTTCCGTTCCCCACTTTCCGTCGAATGCTTTGCCTCCTACGCTCATTACCAGAGCGAAGAAATTAAATATTTCACATTTTTATCGAGTGGGGATAGAACCCACGCGACTGGTTAGTCGCGTTTAGAGTCGCACGTCTCTGCGCCACGACAGCCTTCTCGTACAAAGATAAAAAAATGTAATGATCTTTTTTAAACATTTTTAATGTGTTATTCCAAACTTAGGAAAGAAAAGTACTTATTTAGAAAACGTATAAAAATTTGAACGTAGCGAGACTCGAACCCGCGCCTCCTGGAAACCGACCAGGCGCTCTGACCGCTAAGCCATACGTTCCAAACAATAAATGTAATGATCTTTTAATACAATGCGACATTAGCATGTGATATTTAAAAAAAATTGACCAGAACTAAGAACTGAAATGCAACTGAAGAATTGACCAACATATTCTCTACATCCTCTTAGATAATATTATAAAACGATTATAGATTTATATACACAACACTGAAGGCGAAGGCTATATTTCCGTTTCTTCGCTCTGGTGTCGAGGCTAAGCGCGGCGTTGAGTTCTGCCCCTCGACACGCAATGCCTCCAGAATTCGACAGAAAAGGACAGGGGAACGGAATGTCTTAACACTAGGTTCCCTCTACCTACCCTGCTGTGTGCGGGATACAGCGTGAAGCTGGTTTATTTATTTTATTTTAACACTGAAGGCAGACTCAATTGTCAGTACAATGAACTTACAGTAAAGTGATATGAAACGAAAACTGAATAATAAATTTCAATACCGATCTGTACCACAAGTTACCAGTAAAACTGAATCAACATCAATTTAAATATTACGATATACATAAATTTAGGCCAGTTTGAGGCCAGTCGTGGCGCAGGGGCACAAAGTGTGACTGTAAAACCGACCGGTTGTGGGTTCGATCCCCACTCGGGGAGATGAAATATTTACTTAAATTTATATTTCCATTTCTTCACTCTGGTGTCGAGGTTAAGTGCGGCGTTGAATTCTGCCACTTAACACGTAATGCCTCCAGAAGGCAGAAAGTGGGGAACGAAGTGCCTTAATACTAGATTCCCTCTGCCTACCCTGCAGTGTGCGGGATAAAGCGCAAAGCTGATTTATAGATTTAAATTACATTAATTGATATACATATAAAACATTTAAGTTATTTCGTTTTTATCGGCCCAATTTACTATTTAAAAATTCAATTTTTATAATTATTTTGTATTAACATTTATTATTTGACGCAAACAGATTTCACCTAATTGTGCTCATTTGAATAAATTATGTATCTTACTTTAGTAGGTATTATGTTAGTATATTTTAAAATGTTTAAACATTTTTTGTTTTTCAACTTCACTCATAATCTTGGTATTATACCAAGAATTTGTTCTTCGAGTTAGAGGATAGACGCAGAAAAGACGGTTGTGGTTACGTTTCCCACTAGGAAAAATGAAATATTTCATATTTACATTTCCTCGCTCTCGTAACGATACAAAGCGCGGCGTTCAGTTCCAATACTTAACACGTAATGTCTCAAGAATTCACCGAAAAGTTGGGATCGAAGTGTCTTAATGGGAACTGAGTGCATTTACGCACTTCATCTGCCATTCGAGACATTAGCTACTTTATTATACACAAATAAAAAAAATACAAACAACATGAAAAAACTACTCAAAATATAAATAAATAAAAACATGAATAAAAGATGGTGCTATTGCTTCAAGCAATCTCTTACCGACGTTTAATAAAAATAAAAATACTTGTTGATAAAATAAATACATTGAGACTAAGCATTTAAAACTGAGGCTTCGCCCGCTTACGAATTTTTATTTTTGGAAGAATTAATATTTTTGTTATAGTCGCAAAAAATGTCCTATTTAATAGAAAAATGTCAAGCTAAATCATTCTTCTAGGTCGACGGTAGGTTTAATTTTCGCCGCGTAAATCCCGGAATAGAAAATATCCTAGCCATATAGTTGTGCCCACTGGCCTATGTTACCTTTTGGTAACAAATTCCATTAAATCGGTTCAGCTGATCCAGACAAAAAAATGTCAAAAAATCGTGTGAATAACTATATGCACACACTTCAATTTTATTATACGTATAGAAAATATCAATACCTCAAGCCCAAAACCGATACAAACATAATAACTACCTGTTGGTGGAAATCGAAGACCAGATGCGCTCTGTCCGATATGATGAGGCGTTGCTGCCACCCCTGCATGCCCTTCAGCTCGTTCTTCTTCAACTCCTCGAATAGACCGGGCAGGTGGATGACTACACCGTTGCCTATATATAAAAAATATATAAATAAGTCGATGATTTCATATTTGTATTTTTTTATTGCAATAATTTAATAGGGAACGGAGTGTCTTAGCTCTGGGTTCTTTCTGCCTTCCTGTGTGCATACAGCGTGAAGTTGAAAAGAAATGCTTACAATATTTTATCTATCGTTTGTATAGACATATGAATAGAACCTACAAAGCGTGACTGTAAAATCGACTGGTTGTGAGTTCGATCCCCATTCGAGGAGATGAAGTATTAAATAAATTTATATTTTCATTTCTTTGCTCTGGTGTCGAAGCAAAGCGTTGCGTTGAGTTCTGCGACTCAACACGCAATGCCTCCAGAATTTGGCAAAAAGTGGGGAAAGGAGTGTCTTAACACTACACTTAACACTACGTTCCCTCTGCCTACCCTGCTGTGTGCGGGATACAGCGTGAAGCTGACTTATTTATTTATTTTATTTTTAAATGGAACCTAATAGATCGAATATGATAATACCGACAGAGGTTGGGAATAGTTTTCTTAGATTTTTCACCCCGCGAGGCAGAATTCTGAGGCACTGCGTTGAGTAAATTCAATGCTGCGCTTTACCTCAGTACCAGACAGATGAAATAAAAATATTACAAATTTCATTTTGTCGAATGGAAATCGAACCCATAACAGTCACACGTTCGTTCTGTTTTCTTAATATTGTAATACTATTATTGAGTAAAACACAATCATATCATTTCATCATATAATTTCACTATAATATAACAATACTTAAATTTAAGCGGGCGAAGCCGCATTTTGTCGCTAGTTATTCATATTGATATTTACGACCGAGTTTAGGTAATGTTTCACAAAGGTAATATTCCAGTATTAAATTCATTATTTACTAAATTACTTTGCGTGACGTTAAAAGTTAAACGACGACTATTGTCTTTTTTAAACGACAACGTTCACATTTCGATTTATTCTTTATATTTTATTTACTGTCCTTGTAAATTATTATTTGAAAGACGAAAATTGTAGTCTATAAATTTTGTATCGACTCAATAAAGCGTCTTGGATTCGATGATATATAATTTTTAACGATATTAAAATGGACATTAGCATATTTTAATACATCGTTTATGTTAATTTTATATAAGCAGCAAATTTATTATAAATAATTAATTTTTAAGAGCCAAAGATGACTACTTTTAGGGAAGAAAATATAAAATTAAGATATCAGAGAAAATTCTGAAGGGACACTAATAAAGTACCTTAAGACGTTAGTCTTACCGCAGGAGCACAAGTGTGTGACTGTAATTGCGACTAGTTGTGGGTTCGGTCCCCACTCAAGGAAATGAAATATTTATCTAAATATATATTTTCATTTCTTCGTTCTGGCGTCGCAGCACAACGCGGCGTTGAGCTCCGCCACTTAAACTCCAAACACAATACCTCCAGAATTTGGCAGAAAATGAGTAACCGAGCGTCTTAACACTACGTTCCATTTGCTTATCCTGTGCGCGGAATACAGCGTGTAGCTGATATTAGTTTTAAGTCGTTTATTCCTAATGTCAGCACTTTCGAATCTCGTTTAATGTTTATTTAATTAATTATACATCTATCTGTATAAACTCTCTCAACGACTTCTAACTTTGGCTCTTAACATTGAATCCAGAGCTCAATATCTTTTTTTTTTTGGAAAAGGACAAGGCAAACTAGCGTGCGGGTCACCTGATGGTAAGTGATCACCGCCGCCCACGACCCCGTGCAACACCAGAGGAGCTACAGGTGCGTTGCCTGCCTGTAAGGTGGGTTGGGCGCCGGAGCGCAACATCATCCCACACTGTATAAATATAAAGCACAAGTACGGCCGTATGTGGAATACTGCTGTCACTTATAGGATGGCTCTGTCGAGTAACCTAACCCTTTGGAGTCGATTGAGAGACAAGCCAAATACTTAATCAAAGACAAGATTCTAGTTGGTATTCAGCTCCAGAAAGTTAGCAACCGGCGGAGGCTTGTCTTGTTGTCGGGAACCTGGGAACCTAGTGTTAAGACACCTTCTCGTTGTCTACTTTCCAAAGAATTCATGAGGCATTGTTTGTTGAGTGGCGGAATGCGGAATCAAAAACGAAATATATGTTTTTTTTTTATTGGACTTTGAAATAGCTTACCAGTAATTCTACCATTCCTATAAAATGCAGCTTTTAAAATGTATTTACAAGAAATCGTTTTATTCGAGTCGATCGGAATCAAAATGTCATAAATCGAAACAATATTAGGATTAATTTGGACACGACGATTATTTAGGCATGCTTTATTGGCCGTACCTGCCGTGTCTGGGTACTGGAAAATAAAATTTAATTTCCGCATCCGTTTTTGTTGTTGAATAATCATAAAATTGTTTGTTAAAACATTTTCTATTATACTTATTTAGAAAACGTATAAAAATTTGAACGTAGCGGGACTCGAACCCGCGCCTTCTGGAAACAGACCAGGAGACGCGGGTTGAGTAAATAAGTATTTATCTTTCCTATGTGTGGAATAACACTTTAAAAATGTCTAAAAAAAATCTATTATGACTGCAATCATGGTTCGCATGTTTATTGTTTTTCGTTCATAACCCTGTTATGGTATGTACTTAGTCAATAAAAGCCTATTGTCAAAATATTCCGTGCTTTGTCTATTATATGTATCTGGGAGAGAATTATGATATACGGTTATATAGTTTAAGGTTTAGCGTAAATCAATAGTCTTCTTTATGATTGTACAATAAATAATATTATTATTATTATCAAGATTTCTTTGAGCAACTCATACATATACATATAATTTTAAAACAACGTTTCCAAACAACAAAACTTTTCGTGAGAGTCCAGCTCTAAATAGAGCTTTAGGCTGAGGACAACCTGGAAAGTTCCAGCTTATTTTACCTATTGATAATAAAAACCATATAAAAAAACAAGATAAACAACCAATTTAACGCGGGTAATTTTATCAATCTACACGAAATTTACACAATAATCACATTACCAACTTGTTCTTATCAGAAAACTTATATTTCAGTTAATTAAACAAACGACAAGGCAATACCAGACAGTATTAATTTACAATATGTAATTATTGATAAACGTTTATCATTACAGGTTATTTTAAGGGCTAAAAATAAATGTTACAATATAATGTAAATTATAATAATTAAATCAGCTTCACGCTGCATCCCGCACACAGCAGGATAGGCAGAGGGAACCTAGTGTTAAGACACTCCGTTCCTCACTTTCTGCCGAATTCTGGAGGCATTGCGTCTTGAGTGGCAGAACTCAACGCCGCGCTTTGCCTCGACACCAAAGCAAAGAAATGAATATATACATTTAAATAAATATTTCATCACCTCGAGTGGGGATCGAACCCACAAACAGTCGGTTTTACAGTCACACTTTGTGCCCCTGCACTATGACTGGCCTCTAAAATATAATATATTATTTTTATTTTGCTGCAATTACTCACATTCCTCATGCATCGCCCAAATTTGGTAAATATTGCGTTTTGATTGGCGGAAATGAAAGTACCTCATTTTCCCCAGTAGGAATCGAACCCACAACAGTTGTGTAAGACACTATGCCGCTGTGCAACGACGGCAGAATCAAAGTCCACTTGTTTTTTTTTTATTTTATAAATAAATAATTTAAAACATTACATACCTATAACTGAGATGCATTTTTGATTGATGATACCACTGGGAAGGAGATGGAAGTCGAATTCCTTGCCATCCACAACTACTGTGTGCCCAGCGTTGTTACCACCCTAAAATTGAAATAGACACGTGAAAAATATATTCTTTTAGTGTATTAAATTAAATCAGCTTCACGCTGTATCCCGCATACAGCAGGGTAGGGACCTAGTGTTAAGGCGAGGAGGCCTGTTGAGTTGCAGAACTCAACGCCGCGCTTTGCCTCGAGACCAGAGCGAAGAAATGGGAATATAAATTTAAGTAAATATTTCATCTCCTCGAGTGGGGATCGAACCCGCAACCGGTCGGTTTTACAGTCACACTTTGTGCCCATGCACCACGACTGGCCTCGACCTTTAGTTTGTTAAATTAAATATATATAATTTTCTGACATAATAATAATATACGATGATGTGATTATAAGTTCAAATTATAATTGATTGTTTTTGTTTATTATTTATGTACAGCTTCACTCTCCTTCTAAAACAGAGGAAAGGACCAAGGGAACCTAGTGTTAAGATACTCCCACCCGTTCCCCCTTAATATTAAGACTATCTATTTTATTAATAACGTTATAATACTTTTTATTAAGTATTATAACGTTATTAATATACTAAATGGGTGTTACAACAATGTTTATCGTAAATAGAAACGAATTGAATCTGACCAGAACTGAGGCACAAAGTGTTGATGTAAACGCGACAGGCTGTGGGTTCGATTTCCACTCGCGCAAATGAAATATTTAATACTAGTGGGCGCGCGCGGCTTCGCCCGCTTATTTGGACACTTAGGGGTGAATTCTAAAAAAACCACGAAACACGTGTTCTATAAAATATTTTTAACAGTCTGAATAAATTTTTTTATAAAAATCGGTGGTGATTTAAAGATTTTTCCATACAAACTTTAAACCCCTCATTTGCACCCTTAGGGGGTGAATTCTTAAAAACCATGAAACACGTGTTCAATGAAATGTTTATGTTAAGAGTCTGAATTTCAAATTTTATAAAAATCGGTGCCGATTTAAAAAAAAATCCATACAAACTTTCAACCCCTATTTCATCTCTTTAGGGTTAAAATTTTTCAAAATCCCTTCTTAGTGGATGTCCAGAATATGAAAATAAACATCTGCCCAAATTTCACGTTTCTACCATCAGCGGTTAGGGCTCTGCGTGCGTCTTACCTCAGTCAGTCAGCACAAGTCCTTTTATATATATAGATTTTAATTTCTTTGCTCCGGCACCAAATCCCGGCGTTAAATTCCCCCACCCAACACGCAAAACGAAGGAAAGATTCAGCAAAAAATGGAAAACGGAGTATCTTAACACTAGCTTATCACCCACCCTGCGTGTTAAGGATACAGCGTGACGTAAAAGAAGAAAAAAAATAGAAACCTTTACAAAAGTAATAAAATCGGTGCATTTTCATTATAAACGAGCTTGTCATTTCATCATTGTGAACAAAAAGTAAATAACAACAACTTCAATTACTAAAAGACCTTGCGGACAGACGTCTATTTGAGATTTCACTCGAGTGTCGATCGCAATCGATAATAAGTTTACGATAATGGCACGTGATATTATTATTATTTAGTATTTGCAAAATAACTTTAACGTTATTTAGAAAATGTACAAAAATTTGAACGTAGCGGGACTCGAACCCGCGAACTCGAACTCGGTCCCTCCTGGAAACCGACCAGGCGCTTTGTCCACTAAGCCATTCGTTCTCATCAAGCTACATCGAAATTTTTATACGCTTGTGACAACTTATTTATGTTGTTAGGGATCTCTATAGGGAGATTTTTACAAATTTCCGCTACCCAAAGATAATTAATTACTATCAGGACTGTTTAATGGGAACAGAAATTCTTCCACTTGTCGGGAAAAAAAATCAGCTTCACGCTGTATCCCGCACACAGCAGGGTAGGCAGAGGGAACCTATTGTTAAGACACTGCGTTCCCCAATTTCCGCCGAATTCTGGAGGCATTGCGCGCTGAGTGGCGGAACTCAATGCAAACGGAGTTAATTACTATTATTACTATAATTCAGTGGTATTAAGGCCACCGTGGGGTTCAATCTCCACTCAGAATATTATTAATATGTAAATAATTAATCATTTCACCGCTCTTGTGGATCAAGGGCGGCGTTGAGTTCCGCCACTCAACTCGCGATGTCTTGAAAGTGAAAATAAAGAGTGTCTTAACATCAGATTCCCCTACCTACCGCTGCTATGCGGTAAAAATCATAAAGAGGTAAAAAAAGTTATACAAAGAAATTTCTTGTTGAAAAGTCATATGATGATCTCACATGCTTTAATTTATGTACACAATATGTCAATTGTATACAAAGTTATTATTTTATCTATGTGTTTAACACTTTTTTTTTTAAATATTTACGTAGGTATTACGTAGGTAGGTATTATGTTTCATTTAATTAAATATTTTTTTATATATATAAATTATACACCAAGAAAAAAAATCTACGGTTTTTACTTCAAAAAATATATACAATATTATTTTTTATAAAAATTTGAAAACATCACATAATTGATAGGATTTATAATGCAACTATTTTTTTTAATTTATTTCTTTCTTAATTTGATAAAAAAGAAAATGTGCATGTAATGCACATATCATTTCAATTAATAACTTGAATGTTATTATAGCGTATTATTAGCCTAAGCGTGTAGTTTGGTGGTCAGACCACTTGGACAGTTTCCAAGAGGCGCGGCTTCAAATCCCACTATGTTAAAATTATTATATGTTTCTAAAAAAGTATAGATAGATAGATAGAAAAACTTTATTGCACACAAAGCTGTTACAGATAAAAATAGATAACAATCTTAAAATAATTCCAGAGTGTGCAAAGGCGGTCTTATTGCTGATAGCAATCTCTTACAGACAACCTTTGAAGAAAGTAATTAGTCTTAAGAGAAACGGGCTAGTGCAATTTTAAAATATAAAAACAAAAAAAAAAAATAACTAAAAATTAAATAATTACCTTATAAATAAATAACACATACATACAAATACACGCAACATATGTATATGAGTGTTAGTAGTTTGGATAACCCTGTTTCTAATATAGCAATAAAATAAATATACATTTAGATTAGCATTATTTGCAGATTTCAATATACAATATGAGACATTTCAATAGTATTTAAATGTACCTTATATAATATACCTAATATAAATACAAGACACATACAATATTACTAATAGAGTGCTATATTTTTTTAAAGCGAGTTTATATGAGAAGATATTTTTTTAGATACTATTCATGTCACTTTTCACTCTTTTTAAAGTCATGGCTTGGTGGAAATAAAAAAAAAACATATACATAAATGGGAATTGAACTCATAACTCACTATCCAACTGTACAACAATGGCGTTATCAAATAGCTAAATATCATAAACAGCTAAGCTTCTTTTGCAGATTTATCAATCAAATTATCTTAAGTAATATAATCCTAATGTCATGTTATCAAAGTTCTGTGATAAATACTTCCAGTGGTTATGCATTACTTAGAGAAATTACCTTGAAGGGCTAAACAAATAACCTTTTTCATAATTTATTTGTATACATATTCATAAAAAAAAAAGTAAAACTATTAAAGTAA
>JAATLQ010031104.1:15894-59765 GCA_013421005.1 Heliconius erato x Heliconius himera | reverse complement strand
CCGACTGCATCAAACTAAAAAGAAAATAAACAAGCCCAATAGTTTATTAGGATTAACAGTCGGGACCTCTTTAAAAAAATTAAAATGCGGGGTTCCTGGTAAAGATTTTATTGATTGAAGAATTACTTATAGGTCCCGCCTGTTAATCCTAATAAACTATTGGGCTTGTTTATTTTCTTTTTAGTTTGATGCAGTCGGGGTTTTTGTTTTTACAAATATTTTTTTATTTTTCATTTTTTTGTTAGAATTTATTATGGTAATGATAATCATGATATACCTTTTTGAAATCCTAAACTTGAGCTCTTGAATTTGATACCCATATTGTAGTATTCGAAACGAAATTTTTTTTTTTCACTAAGTCCAATGGCGTACCACCGCCGCCATGATTATTTTTTATTAACGTCACCTATCTAAGAACAATTGGGCTGCTAATACGAATCTAATGATACTTCAAATATGTAAATCCGTTCAGTGGTTCTGGAGATACGAGGTAATAAAGAATATTACATACATACAAGATACGCGCGAAAAACATAACCCTTCCTTAGCAGTCGGGAATTATGTGTTTAAATAACTTGTGAGAGATTTTGAGAAAAATAAAAACTTTTGATTGCATGTGCAGATGTGACATATAACAAAATTGTAACTCATCAATCACAGTCTAAAAAGTATTATTGGGTGCATTTATATAGCAGAAAAACCGTTATTGGAGGCACTTACTCACATAATAAAACCTATAACAATGTATTTTAAAACTTTCGATTCAAAAGAGAAAATTGAAAAATGCCAATGAGGTGCGGGTTCAAATTCTACTACATTAAAATTTTTATATGTTTTCTTAAATATAATGTTGTTAGATCACAATAGTAATTTATTATCATTAAATCAAATAAAAAAAGAATTGTGTACAACAAGCAAACGTCATGAGTAGGTCTCTGGTCTATAAAATTTATAGACCAACCATATATAAAAGGTTTTATATACGGGTTATATGTAACGCATTGTATATTCATTACTTAGATAATAAATTATACTTTACCACCATTGTAATTATAAGGAAATTCGAAATTGCTGTCATTTATGATATAAAATATGGGTACTTTTAATATATGTGTAATATAATATTATTTATATTATTATAGGCCAGTCATGCCGCAGCAGCACAAAGTGTGACTGTAAAACTGACTGGTTGTGGGTTCGATCCCCACTCGAGGAGATGAAATATTTACTTAAATTTATAATTCCATTTCTTCGCTCTGGTGTCGAGGCAAAGTGCGGCGTTGAGTTCTGCCACTTAACACGCAATGCCTCCAGAGTTCCTTAGAAAGTGGGAAACGGAGTGTCTTACACTAGGTGCCCTCTGCCTACCCTGCTTTGTGCATTATAATGTTTGATTCAAAACCCATTCCAAAATAGGCACTTTGCCCAAAATTTTGTATTTCCCTATTTATATTAATCATGCTTATCAAGTTACTCTTACAAGAGATATAAGTTCAATGAGTTCAATAATAAAGGAACTGTCTTTGTAAATACAGTGGCTATAAATCAATCACAGACTAGTTCACACCGGTACAGAATGAGTAAACCAAAACAAACTTTATCACAATTACTGGCTGCCAGTGGTTTTATCAAGAAACTGATGACACAGTTTGACAACGTACAAAAAATACATATCCACATTATGTAGTTAAAAAATAATAAGAAAATGGTGGTGGCAAATTTAAAAGTAAAACTTTTCATTATACTATACTTGCTTTATAGATTATATAACATTTACACATTAACCTTTTAAAAGCGTTGCTCTTATAGTTTCAATAACAAAGTATTTATAAAAAGATAAAGTAGCTACACTAAAAATATATATAAAATGCAAAAAAATATAAAAGCCAGGGAGCGTGACAATAATGCCCCAGACCTTGGCAATAATCCACAATTAAACGGTCACTGTTCATGACATCTATTTGCGTTTCAAAACGTATTGCCATACACATCAATCATGGTCACATGATTAAATAAAAAAAGAATAACTAACACAGCTTCCGCGGGAAATGCGCACAATTGTTACGTAATTACTGTGTTACATGAAGATTTGTGCAATATAAAAAACAATATTATTAAGAAATTCATTTCAGCAAACTCAACATAAACAAATTCATAATATTTTCAAACAAACTGGCGCTTTGCCAGCTATACCCACTGTATTCCAATGAGAGTGAACTTGAAATTTAAAATAAAGCATTACTACAATAAACGACAATATTATGTATTGTTTTGAAAAATATTAAAGAAAAACAATTACAATTACATTTATAACCTCAAAGTTTGTTTTGAATGGACTTTAGAGATTACTTGTGAATTGACGATACTCTAATTATGTCACAATAAATATCCGATATTTAAATTGGTGTTATAGAAATGTATTTTTTAATAATAAAACAATAATAAAATATATAACCTGACAGCGGCACACGATGTCGGAGTTTACCGCAAGAAGATCCACCACTTTTCCTTTTCCTTCGTCTCCCCATTGTGCACCCAGCACCACAGTCACTTTATTATTATTTTCCATCTTATATCTTTTGGATGAACATGGGCATTCACCGTTTACTTCTGCGGGCTTCGAATCTATAATCGAAGCCATTATTCTGCGACGACCAAACTTCGAAAATTTATGCAATTGCGAGGGAGCGAGACATGCGCGCGCAGAATCCAAACAGCAAAAAGGTTTTCCAATTCGTGATGTTACCAAGTTTTATAAATTTATTTTTATATTATGACCTTGGGTTTTAATGTAACCACTTAAAATAATCTCCAAGCTAATATCACGCCAAATATGTAAACTAACCACGACTATTTATATTTACTTATTATTTAATTGTTTTAAAAATAAGTGAATTTAATTTTAATGTATGTATGCATTTGACAGATTTTTAAAATAAATTTGTTGATCACAAAAAAAGTTTTATTATATTTATTGCTAAGATAATGACTTCATATAAATTTGTAGAGTAATTTTTATGAAATATAATAACACAAATTTTAGTTTTTATTCTACATTAAAAGCCTTGTTAAAATATATCGTAAGGTCTATAAATTTTTCTATCTATCCCATTTTGCATTAAGATATCGACCATCTACTGTAAAAATCAACTAAAAATATAAATAATATTAGTATATTTTATATAAAAATTATTTTATAAAAAATTACGTCAACAAAAAAAATATTAATAATAATAATTAAAAAGACCTAGTTTAAATATTTTAAATAATTTTATCATGTAACTCACATGCATTAAACTACTTCGGACACAACTTGGATATTATTTTTAATGTTGGAATCCCATTTAATTCTGAATAAAGTCAAAATTATATTATTTCGAAGGTAAATTAAAATTGTAATATTGTATATTTTTTTGCTAATTCTATTTTTTATAGGGACATTTACTGAGTGGCAGATGATGAACTGCGTCTTAAAATAATTTCACATTTTTTATGTGCTTGTAAATTCAATTTAACAACAGACGGTCTCTGCACAAATTACTATAATATTCAGAGAATATGTGAATAACTAGTTCAGTTCAGTTCTTCATTTATGGCACCTCGAGCGTACCAATGTGATTTGGTTTGGTTCTTTAATTATGGCGTTTCGAGCGTGCCAGTTGAGCACATAGCATTTCGCCAATGTCACGTTGTAGGGAGAAGACACGTAGGAGGTTGTACGGTAAAAAAGAGATAATCACACAATAGGAGAATGCATATAAAAAAAGAATCCTGTTAGAAATTGCCTTCACCTAAAAAAATGTGAATAACTATGAACCATAGCATGGCACAGCATAAAAAAAAACAATCAGTTATCAAATGTCAGTGTCAAACGTCAATTTCCAATTGTCACAAGATAACAGCACTAAGTGCATTGCATATCTATCGATCGGCGACGTCCGACTAATGTTTTAATTTAGGAAAAAAAAATAAAAAATATATTAATTTGGACTAAATTTACAGTCACATTCAAAACATACACAAATGAAAAAATAACGCAAATTTCTAAATAATACAATTTAAATTGTGAATCATGTTAAAGTGTAAATTGAGAATTGTTTATCTATTAGTGTTTCTTATTTATTATGTGGCCGGCAATAGTGATACTGATGCTGAGATCGAAGATAAGAAGAGAAGAATGATTGAACAGCTAATGAGCACACGTCCTGTTATTTTAGAAGGATATCAATTGGTTACCAGGCATGTCGGAATCGACGTTTATATGTACAGGAGTTATCGTACGGTGTCCCTAGTATTTTATCGAGTTGTTAATGATGTTAGTGATGCCCGTTTCACATTCCAATCTGAGGAGCTGCACCTTAATAACATAGGTATTACAACGATATATAAGACTTGTAAAGTTTGTTGCTTAACTAAAGTTATTATAATTTTAATTTTTTCTTGGAGCATCCTTTCAAATGAAAATTTAATAATTTATTGCTAATAATATTCTATATATATACTTATGTACATTTACAATATTATTTACATTGTTATCTAGTAGAAAGTGAAATAATTTAATTAATTTTACTGATAATATCATAAGCCCATTCATTAAAAATAAATTTGTTTTTGTAATTAATACGAAAGCGATAAGATAAGACTATCTTTTATCTACAGTGTGTACAAAAAAGATTATTCAAAATGAAAGAAAAATAGTAAAACATCAACAAAAAATACAATTTTTGAATATGTACTCGATAATTACAAGTCAAAAGAGTAATTTTAACTTTATATTTTATTCCACTACTAGCAAGTTAGGCAGAGTGAACCTAAGTAAAATAGTTTTCAAATTGAAAATAATTTATTCTCCCGAGGGAAATCTTCATTCAGTGAAATGTTGCTCCAATGAAATATGAGAATAGTATATAAAAAATTACAACAATTTTCTTAATTTGTACTTGTTGTTTTAAAATAAAGTTTCCTTTATTTATAGAATAATATTAATTATGGTACATTCATGTTATTAGTCCCTCATTGCGATTGTACTATATAGTGTGCTTTATCAGTTTTGCTTTAAAGATAATAGAATATAGTAGAAGTAGATACTAGCTTCCCTTTAATACAAATTCTTGTTATTTATTTTTCTATACTAATTAAGTTTCTTTACAATCAAATGAAAAGTGATTTATAGCTGTGATACAAAAAGTAGTTGTTCATTATTATTTATTAATGGTAAGAGTATGATAGACAGAGAGATCTTTCTGTTTTACATTTTACTGTCTGAATTAGAGACATTGTCTTGAGTGGGGAATATAAACACAGATTATTTTGACAGCGCAAGAAAAGAATTCAACAAAAAAACTTTTTTTTTACAGTTCTCGCTATATTTTGCATATATCACGTTAGGTAGTGGAAACATAGTGTTAAGATATTCCATTCCCCACTTCCTTTGAATTTTTGAAA
Source organism: Heliconius erato x Heliconius himera (assembly GCA_013421005.1). NCBI lineage: Eukaryota > Metazoa > Arthropoda > Insecta > Lepidoptera > Nymphalidae > Heliconius > Heliconius erato x Heliconius himera. Next base: position 54,320 of record JAATLQ010031104.1, on the reverse strand, counting down.
ATTTCGGGATATTGAGTGACAGAATTCAATCCAGCGCCTATGCCTTGATACCAGAGCGAAGAAATGAAAATATCATTAACTAATAATTCATTTCCCCTAGTGGAAATTGAAACCGAAACCCTCGTACGATGGTAAACGCAACAGGTTGTGGATTCGATTTCTTCATCCGTTACTTTTGTAACAGCAAACCGGTAAAGAGGCAAAGTGCGGCATTAAATTCCACCACCCAACACACAATGGTTCTAGAATTCGCGGGAAGTACGGAATCTTTTGACACGAGGTTCCCTCTACCACCTATAGCATGCTATGTGTGTTTTTCCCGACTGCTAAGGAAGGGTTATGTTTTTCGCGCGTATCTTGTATGTATGTAATATTCTTTATTACCTCGTATCTCCAGAACCGCTGAACGGATTTACATATTTGAGGTATCGTTAGATTTGTATTAGCAGCCCAAGTGTTCTTAGATAGGTCACGTTAATAAAAAAATATCATGGCGGCTGTGGTACGCCATTGGACTTAGTGAAAAAAAAAAATTTTGGTTCGAATACTACAATATGGGTATCAAACTCAAGAGCTCAATTTCAGGATTTCAAAAAGGTATATCATGATTATCATTACCACAATAAATTCTAACAAAAAAATGAAAAATAAAAAAATATTTGTAGAAACAAAAACCCCGACTGCATCAAACTAAATAGAAAATAAACAAGGCCAATAGTTTATTAGGATTAACAGTCGGGGCCTATAAGTAATTCTTCAATCAATAAAATCTTTACCAGGAACCTCGCATAATTTAAAGAGGTCCCGACTGTTAATACTAATAAACTATTGGGCTTGTTTATTTTCTATTTAGTTTGATGCAGTCGGGGTTTTTGTTTCTACAAATATTTTTACAGTATAAAGATAAAAAAACAAACGCTAGTACAATCAACAACTAAATGATTATAACACTTATATAAAGAACATATTAACTTGACCTATACTGTTTCATATAATGTCTTAATGGCAGGAAGTTCATAATATGTCCTAACATGTCATCCCACTTTGTACATTTGTGATGCAATTGTTGCTTTATTAGATATGACTGAGCTTCTCTTTGACTTGGTAAACACCATTTTTTTATATCTATATATATTTTCCACATATGATATAGATCAGGGTTTCCCAACCTTTTCAAGATCAAAGACCACTTTAATATCATTCTTGCTAGCAGGGATCGCTATGTAGGTATAATAAAAATAAAATTTAGTAATCAAACGAAAATTTTAAATAAATACTCATTAGGGACTTAAGAATCAATCATTGTATTAATGAGATTTCTCAGCTTGCATCGTCTTCATAAGTTCGACTATTCTAGGATTAATATTGTTATTCAAAGCTACATGCAAATCATCAACTACCTTGTTTACATAAATAAGTTGTTGAAAAAACCATAAAATAACGCAAGGAGACGACTTAAGAGATTCAAAATTTGATTCAAAAGTATCCTTGCAGTTTCTATCCTTTTGTGATTCAAATAGATCTTCCTGGATTCCTTCAGCAAATCTCACTCTTCCACTACTGTGCAGTTTTGTAGGAACTTCCATGCGCCACGCAATTGTGTAATGGGTTACATGGCGGCTGCGTTTCAAATGGGTACCTTCGAATCGTCTATCTCCACCTTAAAAGCCGATAACGCACCCGAAGCTCCTTCATTCTTCATATTTATCACTTACCATCAGGTGACCCGTACGCTTGTTTGCGTGTGTTTTTGATTTAAGAAAACCATATGTTTCGACGTCATAACATTCTTTTGTAAACTGGCATACTTATTTTATTAACTCAATAAATTTTAAAGTCTTTTAATAAATGAGTATTGAAATTGTTTTTATTATTGTCGAAACAATTAATATTTAACTGACCTTATTTACGCTTCTGCGGACCACTGGTGGTCCGCGGACCAACGGTTGGGAACCATTGATATAGATTGACAAATCAAGGGAATTTTTAATAAATTTCTAATATTAAAGTATGTAAAAGGTATATTCTGTATATTAATAAACATCACAATTATGAAATCTATAATTACCTTTATAAGATAGAAAATAAGATTGATTTGTTGAATTTTGTTGTTGTTTCATAAATAAAGGGCTAAGATGTAGAGAACTCCTTTTCTTAGGAAAATCGTGAAACTAATGAAAATACGAAATTTGTTTATAATAATATCACAAATTTTTTTTCTTCAGGATCCTGCAGCCCGCAGGAGGTTATTGTACATCTAAAACACGGTTCTTTTCCAACTGTCAATCCGGATGGCTATCCGTTTCCAAAGGGTTTCATAGATGTAGATTCCCGCCATATAATGTACACATTAAATCTTACATCTGATGGGACGAATATAACGTTTTCGATGCAAAACCCCAAACCTGGTATATGGTATGCAATGGCGTATATTAAATGGGAAGATCCAAGGACCCAAAAAGTTGAACAACAAGGTAAGTTCTTATATTGTTTATAATTGTGTATTAGAATTTATAAGACTAGTTTTTTTTTGTGTCACACACTTGTACCCCTGCGCTATGAATGGCCTCACTAAACTAAAATTTAACTTTTTAAAAATCTATATATTTTTTTTATTATTTCCAAGATTTATAGACCGATAGTTTTTAACTTTTATATGATATGAAAGGCCCATTATTGAGATATATTGAGGAAAAAATCGCGAACGCAGACTGTCGAGCTGTATTTGCCAATGTTATTCAAGGATCTGGTTTTTTCCAAAAAAATACAAATTTCCTAATATCTGCTCAACCTCTGAAAACCACTGTAAATGTACATGGCTGTGAAATAGATTGGAACTGAGGGCCCCTACCTCTAGACTACTGTTGATCCGTCGATCGAGTTACATCCTGTATATACATAGTGGACGAAGCGTTACCGTATAGGATTTTTTTAGCAATATATAAGTACAACGTGCATGATACAGCGTAAGGGTGTACGAGTATACCGCACATGGCAGTGTTGATAGAGGGAACCTGGGAGCCTAGAGTTAAGATACTCCGGTCCCATTAAGACGCTTCCGTTCCCCACTCTTCGCCGTATTCTGGAAGTAGTACGTGTTGAGGAGTGGAACTCTACGGCAACGCCGGAAATGAAAATATTAAATATCTCATTTCCTCCAGTGGGAATCGAATGCACAACCTGCCGCGTGTACAATCGGACGCTTGTGCCCTTGGGACACGACTGGCCTAACGAAAAGAAATATAATCTATAATTTTAATAAAAGAACGGCATCTTGATGCTTTTTCCACATAACAGGGTAGAAAGTGAGAATTTAGTGTCAAGACGATACGTTAATGACTTTTCCCTCAAATTCGAGACATCGAGTGGCGGTACTCGACGCCACCGCTTGTCTTATTACTTATTAAAAAGAATGTACAGTCAAGTTATCCCTTTGTAGGTTTTTGAATAAATGTTTTTTTACGGAGAACCTTCTCAATTTTACAAAAAAACCATTTGATAACGCATTTTCGGCTTAATCTTGATAACATTAATATTTATGTCGTGGTTTAGCTTTTAGGCTTTTAACATATACTGATATAATACTATATTATCATATAAATTTTCTCACCCAAAGGTTGTCCGGTAGAAATCGCTGATTAACCATAATGCCGCCTTTTATGCGTAATTTTATTTTATTTCTCTTTTCTTTTCCCAATTTCATTAGTAAGTTGTGCACAATAGAGTCTTTCTCTTTTCCTCTATTTTCCTAATTTCATTATTAAGTTAAAAAATCAAAACCAGCTTCACGCTGTATCCCGCACACAGCAGGGTGGGCAGTGGGAACCTAGTGTAAGAAACTCTGTTCCTCACTTTCTACCGAATTCTGGAGGCATTGCGTGTTAAGTGGCAGAACTCACGTCGCGCTTTGTCGCGACACCAGAGCGAAGAAATGGAAATATAAATTTAAGTAAATATTTCATCTCCTTAACTGTTATGGTTTTACAGTCACACTTTGTGCCGCTGCGCCACGACTGGTCTCTTTTGGAAATTTTTATCGAATGAACTATTAGGTTGTGCACAATATAGTGTTAAAAAATAAAAATAAATATATTTTATTACATATACATTTTTATATATTTACAATCTAAATCAGAATGCATAATAAAGCAACAATGGTGCATGCCCTACAGTGGCCTCGTCGAGATCGCAGTGATTGTGACAACATCCGACCCACTTGTAAGCGTGGCTTATTCTATTCAATTACTGTACTGTAGGTGTTCTAACTGACTGTTGCTGTCCGGTGTAGTACATTTTACACCGCTTCGTAAACAGTATTTTCATATAATATGTGTATAATATATTCTATGTTTTTAATGTATATTATATATGTATATCAGGGGTTCATATTCGGTCTAGAACAAAACAAAAACAATTCAACATTTTTCGTTGTAATTTCATAAAAAAGTTTTTTTTTGTTATATTTAACGGGATGGCATTCACTCGCCCTTTATAAATAATTAAAAAAAATGATAAATAAATATATATTAAAAAAACATCAGATATATAATTATACAAATAATTGTTCACATAGTTACATGTAGAGGAGGTAAATATATTCAATACCGTCTCTATCATTAAATATTATTACCTAATTGATATTACATTCGCTATATATATTACTGTAAAACAAAATCTATCTCTTCAGTAATATTATTATAAAGCTAAATAATAATACGTGAGGCCACTCGTGGCGCAGAGGTATAAGCCTGCGAGTGTAAACACGACAGGTTGTGAATTCGATTTCCACTTCTTCGCTGTGGTGTCAAAGAAAAGTGCGGCGTTAAGTTCCAACACTCAACACGCAATGCCTCCACAATTCGGTGGAAACTGGCGAACGGCGTGTCTTAACTATTTGTTTCTTCTGCCTACCCTAATATGTGCGGGTTACAGCGTGAACCTAAAATAAAATCATTGTAAGTAGTTTAAGGTAAAGGGAACATTGGTAGACATTAGAGCAGTGTTTCCCAATCTTTTTTGTGCCATGCCCCACCTTAACCTTTCAAAATTTTTTAATGCCCCCCTATTATATGATAAATGAAATCAAATACTTATCAATTATATCTATACAATATATATGAATATTAAATCAACGAACTATTACAACAGTTTTGACGGACACTTATTTCAAATTTAAGATTTTGCCTTTTTATGTTAAATTTGAAGCGACAAGGTTAAAGTTGTATCGAGTTCATTTTTAAATAGCCCCCCTTAAATATCAAATTGCCCCCCTGTGGGGCGTGGGCCCACTGCATTAGAGTAAATTAAATCCTTGAGTTCCGTCGCTTAAATGGACAGAAATTGAAGAACAGAGTGTGTATAATTTCGCAATTATCGATTTGTTACTTTAGTTACTCTTAGTTAATTGTAATTGTTCTCTCAATTAATGAAAACGCTTGGGCTTAGTTCCACCGAGCACAAATTCTCAACGTCATACCTTTTTTTTAAAACGTGTTAAAGTATCATGCATCTAGCAGGGTAGGCAGAGGGAACCTAGTATTAAGACACTCCGTTACCGATTTTCCGCCGAATTCTTGACAAGTTCCATGTTGACTGGCCGAACTCACCATCTTGGTATCAGACCGAAGAAATAGAAATATTAATAAATAACAATTTATTCCCCGTGTGGGAATCGAACCCACAACGGTGACGTTTGCAGTCACATCCTTGTGCCCTTGCGCCACAACTGCCTCAATTTCAATGTTAATTTATTGTTAGAACATTTTAATAGAATTATTTAATAATTTAGGCCAGTAGTGGCGCAGCGGCACAAAGTGCGACTGTAAAACCGACTGGTTGTGGGTTCGATCCTCACTCGAGGAGATTAAATATTTACTTAAATTTATATTTCCATTTCTTTGCTCTGGTGTCGAGGCAAAGCGTGGCGTTGAGTTCTGCCACTCAACACGCAATGCCTCCAGAATTCGGTAGAAAGTGGGGAACAGAGTGTCTTAACACTAGGTTCCCTCTGACTACCTTGCTGTGTGCGGGATACAGCGTGAAGCTGATTTTTGATTTAATAATTTAAGAAAATGTATGAATCTTATCTCCCTCGTGTAAATACCGAATCATTTGTCTTACAGGTCTGGTAGCGGCCTGCAACACCATTTTGTATACAGATCTACAAACAAAAGTTGATGAGTCCTCTCGCTACACTAACTGCTACAAACGGTTAACAGTAGACTACGCATCTCTACCAGCACTCTACAAATGCCGTGCTGAAGACAGCTTGGACCCAATAAAATTAGATATAAACATCATCAATACAACAACGACAAACCATAAAGTGACAGTTCGTATAGAATCAGAATCTTTTCCCACAGATGACAATTATATATTATATTGTGTTTTCGATCCAAGATTAAATAATGAACAAATTATAAATTTCCACACACATCCAACTGCAGCACATTTCATCCTTATAGAATCTATAGAAGGCAACACGTCTCATATAGCTGATTGTGAATCGTACGCGAAAAATTTTGATGAAGCTGATAATGTAGTGCTGGTGGACCTCATGAGAGACGACAAAGACAGATTTTTTACTTTTGACTACGGCATAGCTACTACTGATCTAGGAGATGTTACCAGTTTGGTCAATATAACCTCAAATGAAATTAGAACTTTGAGGTTTGAAATAAACCAGTTCATAGATATCGGCGGTAGCTTGGCAATAGAAGCAAGCATGGTAATGAGCTTGAAATACTACATGGGATATAGAAGGGAGTTACAAAAAGGATCTCTTCTAGAATTCACAGAAGAAAATCAATTTCTTAGAATAGTAATTTGCTTGAACATCGACCATGCTAGTATACCGTTAAAAAATGGTCAATGTCAATATAATGATCGCTTAACACCAGCTTTGTTCGTCCTAAATAGTACAGACTCCGAATCTATTTACGACAAACTAATAATACCATATCCAGAAGGCGGCTTATGGTATTTAACCCTTAGATTATTCTGCGACAGCGTTGTATGTCCTTGTCGTACATCTGATAACGGAACCAAGTATTACGTTGACACGAAAGCAACGGAGACGGAACGGAACGTAATTCCGAGTGATACGGAAATGAGGGAGGGTGAAACGGATTGTAATGCGACAGTGATTGTGTCTGTGTCGTCGACATCTTGTGTCAACGGGAGATGCAGTAACCATGGGAACTGTGGTTATAACACTTTCAACGGAATTGTGATATCGTATTGTTCCTGTTCTGCTGGATATGGTGGTAAGTATTTTTTTTAAGATTATTATTATATCAGCATGGATTAGAAATTCTTATTTATTTTATTTTAGCTTATTCTAAATTACTTCAATGAGTATATATATACGTACAGCTACACGCTGTATCCCGCACAGCAGGGTAGGCAGAGGGAACCTAGTGCTAAATCTAGTGTTAAATCTCCGCCGAATTCTGGAGGCATTTCGTGCTGAGTGGCGGAACTCAACGCCGCGCTTGCCTCGATACCAGAGCGAAGAAATGAAAATATAAATGTAAATAAATATTTCACTTCCTCGAGTGAGGATCGAACCCACAACCAGTCAATTTTACAGTCACACTTTGAGCCGCTGCGCTACGACCGGCCTCTAAAATTTAATATACATGATGTATATACTCATTTCATTATAATCACGTTCAGTGAAACACATGCTGATTGAAGATAATAAATATGGTAAATGTACTTTATAAAAAATAGTGCTCACTTTCTACTTGTGGTATTATTGATGTGAATCTTCTAGATTTGTTTTGGAGATTACAATTACATATTAAATTTTTTGTAGTATCTTGATATTGATAAAAAAACAATAACAAATGTTTTCTTCAAATAAACAGATAATAAAAATTGCTCATAAAATATATATTTGTTTAAATTTTATATATTTAAAAAAACATCATTTCATTCCAGGTTGGGATTGCTCAGACGATTCAAGGATAGACAGTCACATGTACATGTTGGTCGCCATCCTCCTTCTAACGTTAAGTAATCTTCTCTTCTTTTTCTCCATTTACACAGCGACCATACGTTTATATTTCATAGAAGCAGTCATGTATGGATTTACCATGATATTTTCCACCTTCTACCACGCTTGCGACGCTCCAGCTCAAGTAGCATATTGTATTATACGTGGTAATATCCTTCAATTTGGTGACTTCTACTGCGGTCTCATGTCTTTTTGGGTGACTCTGTTAGCAATGAGCATCATAAGTATTAAACTTCGTTCCTTCTTACAAATTATAGGCGCCATCGTCATTGCTTTATTGACTACGTGGAACATGCATTCGTTCTTCGCTTTCGCGTTTCCTGTTGCTTTTGGAGCATTAACTATTTTCATAAGTTGGTATTTGGACTACGATAAGACTAAAATGATGAGATTTCCGCGGACTTATTATAAAATATACATGCCCTTAGGTCTCGCTTTAGTATCAGTAGGGTTGATTTGTTACGCGTTTCTGCAAACCGAGCAAAATTATAAGATAGTTCATTCGTTCTGGCATATGATTATTGCTGTGAGTGTGGTTTTCTTGCTGCCTGACAGTAAACGACGTGACGCCAACCCGTTTTTGCCGCGCCAGGACTTTTGTACCTCGTCTCTCTGCAATGCCTTTACCAGAACCCATAATACGTAAGTTATATAGATAAATGTATTGGTTATATTTGGAAAAACGGTTCGGTTTTTCTTGATCACATATTCGAACTATTTCGGTGTTAAATAGTTGTTGTACCAAAATTCTTTTTGGATGTCTAAATGTGCTGATGTTTTATATGAAAATGTGTTTGTTTAGTATTAAATAATAATTATCAATTATTATTAAGGCCATGTTTTAGGCCTGAAAAATAATGGTCGAGGTCGAGTGTCTATGGTAGCTTCTAAGAACAAAATGTTAATTTGACGTTAAAATAACTCTTCCTAGTCAAATGAATAAATTATACTAAATAATTCCCTGCATTTAGATAAATTCTAAGCTAAAATTTCATGACAATACAATGGGTATTTAAGAATTCCTAAAAAAATACTCTTTATTTTGAAAGAAAATATTTTATATAGGGCCATTTCTTGCCAAAATCTAAATACGTATCTGACATAATTATTCTACAACGTTATTAATTTTAACAGTCGAAACAATAATTTTATCTGTAATTAAAAACAATATTGAGCTTTTGTTGACATTTTTTTCCTTAGATTTACTTATACAAAGACATTTATTATGATTCTTTAATTTTACTAATGATTACTATTTTTAATTATATTTATATTTTTACTTATATTTAAGTTTGAAATTGTTAATTGAAAATCTATAAATCTCTTTCTAAACATCATGTTATATACATGATGTCTTGATCATGTCATATCATATCTTCATGATGATGTTATCTTTTATTTCAATTACTTATGTTATTTTTCTGAGTTTTGACAAATAACATCTTTTGAATGACTGATCTGAAAGATGAACAAAATCAATGCGTATAAGTAATATTATTAAAATGAACATGTCAAGGACTGGATTAAGAATGAGGGAAACCACATATAGTTGTAAGTGGATAATAAAAAAAATATATAAAACCATCTATGAAAATTAAAAGAGATTATAAAAATGTTTTGAAATGCTCTTACCACATTCCTTAGCATTTGTTAATTTTTATACAGCACGTTTATTTGACGATCATGTTAAATTGTGATAATTAAAGTTTTTTTACTGTAGAGTATGAAAAATTCATAGAACGTCAACGATTTCATTAAGTATACGAATTTGGCAGAAAAAAAACCCAAGATACATAAATTTAAGGCACTGAATGACCACTCATTTTATGTGCATTTTATATAACTAACCATTTTGTGTTGAAATAATAATCACATTCCCTCTAATGTCATTAGATAGAATATTTCTAATATAAGTAAGTTTAAATATTTAATAAATCCTCACAGAAGAAATGTAGCGATATTAATTAACATGAATAGAATATTCGTTTTTCAACCGCCTATCATAGAGACAATTCTAATACTGGAAAATTACCACGAAGTCGACCAAGTACAGTGCGATCAGTGAAGCCAGTCGTGGCGTAGGTGCACAGGCGTGTCTGTAAGCGCGACAGGTTGTTGGTTCGATTCCTGCTCGAGGAAATGCAGTATTTAATAAATTAAAGACGGAATTCGGCGGAAATTGGGCAACGGAAGTGTCTTAGTGAGAATAGTGTCTCAACACTAGGTTCTCAGGTTCCCTCTATCTACCCTGCTATGTGCTGGATATAGTGTGAAGCTATCCGTATATAATAATCAGTAACTATGTTTGAGAAAAATGTTGGTCCATAATATAATCTTCGTTCACATAGAACAGGAAATAATTGCATTTTATAACGCGTAACAGGAAAATATTTTAATTGTTAATATAAATAAAATAAATTTCCTCCGATTTAATTAATCTAAATTTTTTAACTCAATGGCAAAATAGGGTTAAAATTTATATCCTTGTTTAGTTCCTTTCATCTTTTACAGACTATACATTTTTTATATCACAATATATGTTATTTTGAATTTGTTATAATTAAAATGTTATTAGCTAATAAATAAATTAATTTATTAATTGATTTACAAATATTAATATGTTAATTTTATCATTATATTTTATATAATTGGTAACATAAAAAATATATACCTAGCTTTATCTTAAAATATATATAATAAAGTACCTAATAGTAATTGGAAGTGGATAACAGTCGTTTCTCGTCTAAGCCGCTGAAAAGTCCAACATTTATATTCTAAACATTCTTGGTGCCTTATTACGTCCACTTTCATAACTGTCGTTCTAACAATAGGTTTTTAAGTACTTTAGATTTTTAGAAAAAAATTTAATGTAGCTATTTGAATCAACGCTTCTCGGAAACTGACCAAACTCTGATCACTAAGGCATACTTTCAAAAAATTAATATAAGAAAGTATGTATGTGTACGTAAGTCGATTTCCAAGAGGTGCGAGGTTAAGTTACGCTACGTTAAAATTTTGATACGTTTCCTAAAAAAAATATTTTCTTTCCTAAGTGTGGGTTAACACTATAAAAATTATAAAAATAATCTAGCTTTGATTTTTTATTTTTAATGAATAGTATATTCATAAGTACTGGTGCATTTGCTTGGCAAATTTTCCAAATATTTACTTTTATTATTATATTTTACTATTAAATGTTAACGACGTTACCTGCAATGCAATCGCACAATAATAAATATTATAGCATTTATTTTTTAAATATTGTGCATTTTGTTACTTCTTACTAAATCACAGATGAAAATTTTATTTATTTGTAAGTGTATTAAATTATATTTCTGCTTTACCGACATACTCTTAAAATGTATAATAATATCATAGAAAAGACAAACTATTTGTAAAATTGTCTGGTAAGCGACTGTTAATTTATTTTTAACAAAGAATGTTGTAATAGGTAATAGATTATATTAACGTGACAGATAAAAAATCTTTCACAAGTACGCATTATATTTACTTTTTACATAAACAATGCAGGAAAATGAAAGTAATAATAATATAAAGAAATTCATTAAAAAATTATTATTATCAATTAAAGAAAAAGTTATTGTAATTATTTTTTCTTATTAAAAATATTGAAATGTTTGTTGTTTGATGTTTAAAAAAACGTAATATGAAACACTTAGTCATAAATAAATAAAAAAAATAGAATATAATATATAAATACTAGATTATTGTAAAGACTTGAAATAGGAAGTAAATATAATAACATAAATTAATTTACTTAAAAATATTTTTTCGATACTTCATTACAAAACATATCGTAAGGAATGTGAAAATTAATTATATTAGAAGTCAATTTAAATGGAAAATGGTTAAATATTTTATATGTTATTCTATGCTTAAATGAAACTAATTTATTTAATGTTAACATAATTTACCAAAGTTAATTTAATACATAAAATAATAGTTTACGGTTATTTATTTTGTTTTGAAATAAAATGTAGTGCCATACATAAAGTTTTTAATAATGCATTTTACATTTTTTATAAATATAATTGTTAGTTTTTTAAATTGTTTATTATTTGTTTTAGAATTATACTTCTAGTGTCTAGAACTTAAAGATTAATTATTGGGACCAGAAATTTGGTTTAATCTTTTTTCTTCTGTGTTATTTACGGCATTGTTTTTTTTCATTCAATGCTTAAAAAGTACATTTCCATAAATTAATTATAAATTCTTAAAAGAAATAATAAAAGCCTCATAATATTTTTATTTATAAATTATTTTCACATCTGTCAGGGTTTTTTTTATATTGTTGTTTAGAAATTATAATAATTTAAAATGTGTTGCTATATTTTGTTGCCATATGTTATAATAATAGTTGGATGTAATGTAAGGTTTAATTTTAAAGAGTTGTATGAAAAATAAATTATATACATGTCTGTTGTGTTTTTGATTTTACATTTAATAAGCCATTACTTCTTAACCAGATCTAGTAATATTCAAACTCTTCAATTTCTCAATAATACATACTAAGAATTGTTTTTACAATAAAATTGTGATTTAATTGAGAAATAACACTTTCAACATTTCAATTCAAGAAGTAGTAATTAAATTATAATAAAAAAAATTATAAGGTCATAACTTTATTAATAATTTAATTATTAGAACACAGCACATTTTTAATATAAATAAAATCACATAATAAGTTATCTAAATATTTGGAACTATTATATTAAAAAAATTAGGTAATGGAACTTGAGAGGTTCACTGTAACATATGTTTGTTGTTAGAACAGAAGGGCTTCACAAGTATCACATATGTAGCTGTAGGGTAGGCAGAGGGAGTGGTATAGGTAAGAATCTCCATCCCCCATTTTCAGCCGAATACTGGAGATGTTGCGTGTTGAGTGGCAGAATTTAACACTGCATTTTGCTACAACACCAGAGTAAATACTTAATTTCCTCAGGTGGAGATCAAACCCACATGCTCTTGCATGCAGATACATGATGCCTCCCTGCACCACAACCAGCCTCATTTTGTGGTTAGCTATTTCATTATAGAAAAAAAAAGAGAAAATTTTGCCAATTAAAATATATTCTTAACAAGCAATGTCTTTATTATATATTTTTAAGTAATATTCTATACTTAGTGTCTGACAGACACTAAAAATGTTAAATCTTAGTATAGTAATAACTTATTAAAATCTCGTTGTAAAATTATAATCTACTTAAATCAGTGGACATATTAAAATATTTCAAGATCTCGAAACAAAATCATGATGTAAAATTTTATATTTGGTTAGGAAATAAATAAACAGTTGTCTTAGTTGCTTTTTTATTGTTTCTTTTCATAATATTATTTATGTTTGAAGAAATTAATAATCTAAATATTGATTTTCAAAATCAATATTTAGACATTGACAATTGTAAGGCACTCAAGAATGTCTTGTATAAAAAGTAAATATAATTTAGAAAATGTATAAAACTTTAACATGAGGGACTCAAACCTGCCTTGGCAACTTACCTAGGATGGTTTCTAAGAGGTGAAGGTTTATCTGTCAACATTAATTTTTTATCTTTTTTTTTACATTCTCTAAAAGATTTTTCTCCCTTGATATTTCTACTGTTATTGAATAAATAACACTTAAAAACGATACAAATAGTATAAAATATCAAATTTAATGCTAAAATATCCTAGGAATTCCCATTCCATAAATCATTTGCCTTTGAAGTTCCTCTGCTTTCAAAGTTCCATCTATGCTGACACAGTTTTCATTAAAAACACTATAAGCTGAAACTTCTCCTCTCTTTTTCGGCCTAGTTCTCGTATTTAAACAAATTCCTACTAAAACTGTTGTTACAAAAAATACAGCTCCAAATTGTAAATATAAAAAGTATGCAAATAAAGTTACCCAGATAAAAGCATATATAGACCATTTTATTATACAGTATCTCCATGATTCTTGATTTTCAACTACAAAAGATTCAATTTCACTAGTTTCAGATACTGGATCAATAAATTCTTGATCATGCATAATTGGGTTCCTTTGAATAGGTTCTTGAATTTGGTCTTCTTCTTCATCTTCTTCCTCCAACTGTAATTAAAATAAAGATTAATTTAATATATTGATATCATATTATATACATTAGTATATTTTCCTGTTTATATTAAAACAAATTTATCAAAATTACCAATAAAACTTCCTCTTCATGTTTTTTGTTGTTCATATTTCTAAATATTTTTGGAATTAAAAAGTTTGTTAGTTTCTCCTTTGGCTTTTCAGTTTCCTTTTCTGTAGTATCTAATATATCTTTTCGTTGACGCAACGCGCGATATTCCTTTAGTTTCGCCTCCATGAGGTTGTCAGTTTCTTGTAGTCGATTAGATAATATACTTTTGATGTTAATCGGCAGAAGTTCTTATAACTTTACTTTATACAACTGAGTGTAATGTTTTTGTGAAGTTATTGTATACTGCATTCTACATAACATGTAAAGAATGAATTTTTCCTCTGTAGCTAACTTTTTCAGCATACACTAACATAATAGAACTATTTATAAGTCGATCGATAAATGTGTAAAAAACGTAAATATTTTTTGATTATTCGTTGATAACTAATTTTGCAGCAGTTGTCGAGTTGTGAAATTGAAGACGTTTGTTTGTAATCCTAACTGACAGATGTTAAATCTGTCAAAAGTTGTCAAATATACTTGCATTATTTATCTGTGTATGTGTACTATTAGAATTTTGTTTTATGTAAAATAATTAAACTAATTTAAATTTTAAATATCAATAATTATTTTATTTTGACTGTAATAAATCAGAAATTCATTATGTTATGATATTAAGTATGATTTCAGTCAATTTAACATAAAGTAAAAATATTTAGTTGACTATTAGTTAAATGTATGATATTTCAATTCACGTTGTATGAAAAGCAAAATTAATCAATTACGTTGTATATATTTCTAATAAGCAGTTTTCGAAACATTGCCAAAAAAAGCAACGGTTGTAACGGTGTAAGTGAAAAAAATGTGTCGCCCTGAAAAGCATTATGTTACAAAACAGACTTTTGTGACCTATTTCGAAGTACACATGATTTTGACACATTTCATAGAATTGTTGATCTATATTGCTATACAATAAAACTGAGAAGTTTGGGTTTTGGACTGTTTGGTTGAACGCGCTAATCTCAGGAACTTGAACTAGGTTAAAAAATACAATACCGCAGGCGCGGTTTAAATTTTTTCTATAATAGCAACACAAAACAGCGCGAATTCCGATCGATATTCGAGTTCTCAGTAGAATGATAGACGACGAAATACAGTTTTCACATATTTTATAATTTAGATTAACTTGAACTAAAATATTTTAATCTCTAATTATAAAAATATAAGAATCAGTTTTAAAATATAACATTCACAATTGGTGACAATTGGCGAAAGAGTATCAAAAGTAAGGCAAATTTTCATTATATTATAATTTATTCAAATAACACATACATTAATGGATCATAAATCAGATATGGGTGCTTATGGAGAAAATTCGAACACTCAACACAACAGCGGGAATTATATTACAATTATTCCTGTGGATTATTCGAGGCGAGGATACCCTATACAAGCTGAATATCAATATAAGTAAGGTTTTTAGTAGTTGTATTAATAAAATAATAATGAATCCAGTCAAATATATAATATTTTCATTTCTTTGCTTTGGTAACGAGGCAAATGCGCGGTGTTGAGTTCCGCCGCCCCAACACATAATGCATTCAGAATTCTACAGAAAGTCTTAACACTGGGTTTCCTCTGCCTATGTGCGGGATAGGTACAAAGTAAAACTAAAAAAAAGAAGAAAATAATGTCAAATAATTTTGAAATAAAATAAATTATATTTATATTGAATATAATTTACTTAAGTAAATGTAATTAATATGCGCTAGAATATTTTTATAAGAAAAAATAATGATAGTTAATAAAACATTTACTTTGAACTTTGAAAATGCATGAGTAAATAACTTAGTTGTATTTCTAGTGAATTTCGCTCGCGTGAAGAATACTACAGTGTTCAAAGTCAAAAGCTACAAGCGGAAGTGAATGCGCACTTATATTCGGTATCCCAGCGGTTACCGCACTTATCCTATAGTCCTTTGGGTCGTCACAGTGAATGGGATAAACATGATCCGCACAAACCTTTACCGGATTCGAAGGAAAGTAATTCTTCGGATTCACTTGAAAAAAGTGTTATGGGTAAGTAAGTATAAATAGAATATCGAGGCCAATCGTGGCGCAGCGGCACGAAGTGTGTCTGTAAAACCGATTGGTTGTGGGTTCGATCCCCACTCGAGGAGATGAAATATTTACTTAAATTTATATTTCCATTTCTTCGCTCTGGTGTCGAGGCAAAGCGCGGCGTTAAGTTCTGCCACTCAAAACGCAATTCCTCCAGAATTCGGCAGTAAGTGGGGAACGGAATATCTTAACACTAGGTTCCCTCTGCCTACCCTGCTGTGTGCGGGATACAGCGTGAAGCTGATTTATTGATTTATTTTTGTAATAGAATATATTATTGACGTAATAATGTCTTATTAACTAATGAACGCCGGCTGCACGGAAGAAAAAGTATGACTCATCGTCACGTTCCGCCAGCGCTGAGCGTGCAAGCGAGAGTGCTGAACCAGCGATAGAGAGGCACGATCAGATTCTATATTTAAGAAAAAATATAATTTTTTATAAACATATGGTTTTTAGAAAACGTACAAGAATTTGAACGCAGCATGACTCGAAAATGCGCATAAGTACATATGGCTTACTGGTCAGAACGTCTGGACGGTTTCCAAGAGGCGCGGGTTCGAATTCCGCTTCGTTCAAAATTTTTATACGTTTTCTAAATAAGTATAAGTGTATTGAATACTGACATGATTGCAGGTTCAAATCTAAGCAGTTGCTCAAATCAAACGGGTTCAAGTAGCATAGCAGCAGGATCTTTTAGCACGACCGAACCTATAACAAGCGGTGGAAGTTCTTCTAGCGCTATATCACCACCTTTGCCAGGTTCGAAATTTCGTTCGTACTAGTATTACGTAACGAGTTTTTTTAATTTTTTTTACCTTCGCCTACCTTTTTACGCGCCGTGACGTTTTTCCAATATCCCTCTCTCTCTCTCTCTTTCCTTTCTCTAAGAGTGTTACGTAACAACTAAGTGATCATTTTCACCAAGTCGTAATTAAAATAATTTCGTTTCCATTTAAAAAAAATGTATACTGCAGCTGATGGATGTTCTGTAAAACTATAAAAGAAATATTAGAAAGTTGGGAAAATTTAATTGCTTGTATTACATTTTCTTTTCCAACTTCACGCTGTATTCCATATTTAGGAGGGTAGGTAGAAGCCTAGTGCTAAGACACTCCACTCCCTATTTTATGCGGAATAATTGCCTACTCCTATAAAAATAAAAATAAAAAAAAAACAATGTTTCCTAACGCGTTGCTCGAATACCCTTACAAAACCATTGCGTTATGTAAAAATTGAACGCCCCCAAATTGGTTATTATTTACAAGATTCAGATTTATAATTCGAAATTTGCTATTCATTGAGCACTGTATGCATTATTAGATAAAATGATAGAAAATAAATTTGTATTACATATTTTCAAAAAGTATAATTTATAAAACTGAAACCTACAGAAGATCAGGCTTAAACTAATGTAATATTAAAATTATAATATAATTCAGGTTCCTCAGGCAGTACAGCATCATCATCAAGCAGTTCGTCTAACCCGGTGACATGTGTTTACCTCATGTCTCGTACTGCCATCATGGTGGAGATGAGCTCTGAGGAAGTGCCATCATGCGTGACGGCATCCAGGTTCCTAAATGCTGTTCTCACTACCGAAGAGTTGGGACTCTCCACTCCAAGTTCTAGGGGTTTGGCTGCGAATGTATTCGCTTTGTGGATGTGCAGTCCCTTATTAGGTAAATTGAAGACAATTAGTAGTTCAGATTCATTTAGTTTTTTTTTTTAATATGAAAATTAATCAATAATAATATGAGCGACGCACTGTTTGACTGTATAAGCAACGGTTGTAGGTTCGACTCCTACTAGGGGAAATTAATTACTTTAATTTTCTCGTTCTAAAAGAAACAAAAACGGAACTATAGCAAAATCCATGTGCCGCAACCGAGACCCGCAACAGTTTTGAAAGTGCTCTCTCAGGACTTTGGTTATGGTTGATGACCACTATTGTACTATAATATAAAAGTAATATATATTTTTATTTTTTCATAGAAATTCAGTTAAAACCCCACCACTGTCCATGGCGTATCTGGTCAAGTTGGCAGAAACTCTTACAAAGATATGGCCACGGGTCAGAATCCCGTCGTTCCAAAGACCAGCCGGTGTTGAGACTACAGAGGAATGTGTTCTTTCCTAAACATTTGGAAGAGAGTATTAAGTAAGTATATATATAAGCTCCACTTTATTTTTGCTAATATTAATGTATATAATCCAGCCCCAGCAATCAATTTTAGTTTAAGTAATCACCAAAAATACAACCATAAATAAAAAAAATAAATAAAATATAATATTGTGCTTGTTATTGTATTAAAAATATAGTATTGTGTTATAGGTTCGACTCCTACTCGAGAATATGACGTGTTTTCGTTTTCTTTGCACTGCTATTGAGGTAAACCGTTCCGCCACTTAACACGCTAAAGTGCCTACTGCATTCGTGAAGTTGACAGAGTTTGAGCAAGATGAGTAGTGTGGGCACACACTGGTTCGTTTCGTGTCCGAGTCGAAGGACTTCGTGTCACATGACTGACAGACTTCTCCGCGAGGTCGCAAGAGTGTGTGATCACTATCAACTTTGGCTAGTACTTTGCCGAGGATCTTCATAACTCCCAGGAAAAACGTATAAAAAAAAATTCTAACTGTACCAAAAATAAATTATCTCATTACACATCAGTATAATTTTTTTTATTAAAAAAAACTCAAAAAAGAGGCCGGTCGTGGCGCAGCGGCACGAAGTGTGACTGCAAAACCGACTGGTTGTGGGTTCGATCCCCACTCGAGGAGATGAAATATTTACTTAAATTTATATTTCCATTTCTTCGCTCTGGTGCCGAGGTTGAGCGCGGCGTCTGTTCTGCCACTCAACACGCAAATGCCTCCAGAATTCGGCAGAAAGTGGGGAACGGAGTGTCTTAACACTAGGTTCCCTCTGCCTACCCTGCTGTGTGCGGGATATAGCGTGAAGCTAATTTAATTTAATTTTTTTTTTAATAAAAACTCAATAAAATACCTTTATCCAAAGTACTAATTTAATTTTAGAGAATCAGAGATATTATCCTTTAATTCTGTAAAATTTATATCATGAATATAATTTATCAGTATATTATATAAAAAAAATATTTCAAGTTTAAGTAAATTTTAAGATTTAGTTTATTTTAAAAAGTATATTAATAATGTTTCCAGAGACTCCCGCATCCAAGAGCTGCTCTACGAAGAGGCGCGCCACAACGTGGTGACGGGGCGCTACCCGCTGGAGGGCGCGCAGGCGCTCATGCTGGGGGGCCTGCAGGCGCGCGTGCAGCTGGGGCCCTACGACCCACACCGACACACGGCTAAGTTCTTCAGGCGAGTTTAATGTTTCTTTTGTTTATTTATTATTATTTCTTAGCTTGACACTGTAATCTCCACATAGTAGGCAGAGGGAACTCAATGTTAAGACACTCCGTTACCTACTTTCCTAAGAATTTTCAAGACGTTGCGTTTTGGATGGCGGAATTGAATATTTCACTTTGTTTCCTTACCAGAAAATTTGGAGAAAATGAAAATATTACATATTTAAGATTTCCGCGCCATAAAGCGACACGAGGCAAAGTCAAGTTAGAAACGGCTGTATGAAGTCAAGTATGGCCAAAAATCTCCAATTTCCACATTAAATTTATTATTTATACAAAACTCCAGGGAACAACAAGACAAATATCTACCCCAACATGCAAGATCAGGACGCTGGACGAGGCTTCTCCCCGCCGGAAGGAAGGGGAGTCCCGAGGCCAAACTCCTGGAACAAGCGCAGCGTCCTCCCGCCGCGCCACCTAGGAAGCTACGACATAAATACTTGTCGCACACACGGACTTTACCTACTTATGGGTTGGGTTTTTTTTTGTATTTACAAAATTTGATGTTCCTTTGTCTACCCTGCTATTTGCGGGATACAACGTGAAGCAAAAAAAAAGTGAAAAACAACTGTTACAGTAAACGCAAGGAGACTCAAAACATATTATCTCAAAAATTGAGCAGAAATTGGGGAATGAACTGTGTCAATACTAGGTTCCTTAATACCGAGTCTATCTAGGTACATAAGTACAGGTTATAGCGTGAAGCAAAAAAAAATGGCACAAGCGCGTGACCGTAAAGGTGACATATTGTGGGTTCAATTCTCACTCAGGGTAATGAAATATTTAATATTCTCATTTGCTCCCTCTGGTAGGGCTATTCAACACGTAATGGTTCCAAAATTTAGCGGAAAGTAGATGACAGCCCTTAATAGAATAAATAAGGGTCTTAATAGGAACAGAATGTCTTGTCTATAAGTTTCCAAGCTCTCTCTGCTTACCCTGATATGTGCGGGATACAGCGTGAAGCGCGATATAAATAAAAAAAACAATAAGAAGACAATATAAACATTATATATTTTTAATTCTAGGGCAGCATTCTTCCAAGGTCAGATAGAACAGCCAGTACGGAGTCTCACCAGTCTCCTCACACATGAGGACATCCCCGTACTAGTTGCTGTTAATTCTAATGGAGTTTATGTCATCGATGACACTGAAAGTGTAAGTTTTATTCTAATTTTCTATATATTAGTATCATATTTTTTATTCTAAGCTCTTTTTGACAGTTTTATTTTTTTAGTGTTCCTTATTTTAAAAGCTAAAAACGGAAACCTTACAAGATCACTTTGTTGTCTATCTGTCTGTCTGTGAAGATAATTTAAATTGAGACTACATAAAAAACGCAATCAATATGTTCGCCGCGTTATCAAAATCATTTATGAAATTTGACAGGAATGGGAACTTATAAATAAAAGAAAATTGAAAAATAACAAACTTATAATTTTAATTTATTTATAAGATACAAGAAATTAGTACGGGAGCCGAGTTCGAGTGCGCTTAACCAGTTCTTTTTTAGTACTGCTGGGTAACTTGGTGTTAAGACACTCCGTTCGCTACTATCCGTTGAGTAACTTAACTCAACGTCATGCTTTGTATTGTTACCAGAGAGAGAAAGATAAAATATTTTTTTACTCTTTTCTTCTTTTGCTCGAGCGGGAAACTTATCTACGGCCAATAAATAATTGCACCCACTCAATATGCATTGCATTTTCAGTAAATTAAAAATCAGCTTCACATTGTATCTCACATACAGCAGGGTAGGCAGAGGGAACCTAGTGTTAAGACACTGCGTTCTCTACTTTCCATCGAGTTCTGGAGGCGTGCGTGCCTGTTGAGTGGCGGAACATAACAACCCGCTTTGCCTCGACACTAGAGCGAGGAAATGAAAATATAAATGTAAATAAATATTTCATTTCCTCGAGTGGGGATTGAACCCACAACCAGTCGATTTTACAGTCACACTTTGTGCCCCTGCGACACACGACTGCCCTTGGGACTTGGCCTTTGCTTTTTGAGTAGATCTCAATAATAAGGCGATTGATGGAGAACGGAGTTTCTTGACACTAGGTTTCATATGCCTCCCTTCTATTTGCAGGATAAAGCGTGAAGTAAAAAAAAACATTCTTTCTTATTTCCAGACTGTTCTACTAGGTTTGCTATATGAAGAGCTCTCATGGGATATAGGACTGCCTTCAGATGATAATGAAGACTGCCTACCGTGCCTCTTCTTACAGTTCATGGTCGTTGAAAATGGTTTAAGAGTTTCTAAAATATTACAGGTATTAATGAAGTCAATATTCGATTTATTATGTGATGGTTGTGGGTTTCTATCATTATATGGGAATATGGATTATTATTATTATTATTTTATTATATTGATCTGTTAATGCTTTGGTGGTATTAGGTTTTTCATGGAGAATGTAGTGTTTTAATATTACGTGCTCTCTTTCTTCTCTGCTATAAAGGAGCATAAGGACCATAAAAATTACTTAATAAGTTTTGCTGGAAAGAACTAGCGAGAAGATCTATAAACATTAGTCATTGGCAGGTGGAGATTGAACCTACAACTGAAGCCACATTGGCTTCAATGAGGGCCATAACGTAAAATATTGTGTATGTTGGTGCATATTCGTATTTTTATTATCCATGTACAGCAAAATTTTTGACACATTATATCTTGAATGGCGGATCTTAACGCCGCGCGCTTTGTCTACTTGAGCGGGGAAATGAAAATAATTTAACTACTATCTTTTACCCAATGAATTGAACCTACAACTGTCACACGTATATTTTGCCACTGCACTACGACGGCTGCTGACAGTAAAATTTTCAATTACAGGTGTTTTCAAAACAAGCAGTAATGATGGATACTCTAATAGAATATTTCGCTGGAGAATATAGAAAGAGACTCGGACAAGAGACGCCGAGCGATCACGCTAACTATGAATATCATTCTGGTAAGCTTTTTGAAATTTAAATTATACAATGTGTAACGCGACCGATATAGGGTGGTTTATGAGTAGGGGACCTCGGGGACCCTTTAAAATAACTTCTGGAAAAATATCAAAAGCTTTTTTTGCACTACCGCCCCTGAAAGCTTTTGTTAAAATTTTGTTTTTCAAAACACTTTTATTTTGATAACATTTTTATTTTGATGCCATTTTCAGGATTTATAGAATGATAGTTATAAATCATTGTATGATACGAAAGACCTATTATTGAGCTTTATTAAGAAAAAAATCGCGAGGCTCAACAGTCGGGCTGTAGTAGCCAGATTCCTTCATGAATCCGAATTTTCCCAAAATATCGCAAATTCTTTAATATCTGCTGAGCTACTGAAAATTGCTGAACATACGTGAAGGTGACATGGTTAGACACTGAGGTCCCCTTCTGATAGACCACCACTGATCAGTAGACCACGTTAGACCGTGAATAAATATTTTTGTTATTATTTTATTTTTGTAGAGTATTATGGCATTTGATTGTAAATATTACAGTTGTGGATTCAAATTATTTTAATTTCTTTGTTTTGGTAAGGCAATGTTTACTTTTGTCATTGACTGACAACGCGCAATACGCAATGTTTATGGAGAACAGAATATCTTGTCATTAGGTTCTTTCTGGCTACCCTGTTGTATGAACGAGAAAGAAAAAATATTTGAAAGTAAAATAAGACGTTTTTTATTTTCTTAAGTGTAGATAAAGTTTATATTTTTTTTAATTCACGTTGTATCCCGTATACAGGGTGGAAGTGTCAGCGCTCCTTTTACGGAAACAGCATATAGATTAAAATATTTTAACTCATACCTAAAGAAATTAATCAAAATGCCTCAACAGTTTAGACGTAGGATTTTTTTTTCATTTCACGATGTTTATCCATACATATATTTCGTGTGACGCAGTTACGCATAGATATCAATAACGTAAACAAATACTACTACAAAAATACTACTAAAGAATAATCAACTTTGAACTTTGCCGCCAATACCTACGATTCGATTTCATGAATGAATGAGGCTTAAGCGGCGGTTTCCCTTTGATAGGTTTATGTGTGCGTGCGTCGTTCTTGACAAATGGCGTTTTATATTATAACAATAATTTTATTATTTATTTTATTTGAAAAAATAACTTTTTTATTAAAAAAAAATGTATTATGCTTTTATAGAGTAGTTAAAACTGTGGTTTCATTTAAAGTGGTGCTGACGCTTCCAACCTGTATTATAGAACGAATCTAGGCCAAAGGAATCTACTGACATACTTGTCCTATTCCATAAAAAAAAATAAAAAAGAATAAAAAAAAATCTCCATTCTCTATTACGTTTTGAGTGGTTGAAATTTTTATTTATGGAATTAATAGTAATATAGTAGAAGAAGTTATTATTATAAAAATAAAGTAATTAGAAAAAAAATCTAAAAGTGCGTGGAAATAATAATTCACAAAAAGCGGGACCATGCTGTCCCGCTTGAGACATTTAAAATTGGGGCTAAAAATTGGGACGTCCTGCCAAAATCGGGACGTCAGGCAATGTTGATTTAAACCCAGACGTGTAATTCTTAATCTATCTTCTACTCCTCACGGACAGACTCCGGTAGTATCTCTCTGCCGCCGCTGGCGCGGCCGGACTCCCCGTGCCGGCGCCTCGCCAACAAGTTGTCGCGGCTGGCGCTGGCCACACACGACGGCCGCGGGCACCTGCTGGGCGGCGCCGGCGACTGGCACGCCGGTCTGCGCCACACGCAGCCCGCCTGGGTGTTGCCCCGGCACTGAGCGCTGCCTCGTAGTGGAAGGACATCTACTTATGTATATAGATTACTTCTCTTTTCGCTCCCTAAGCCTGAATTCCCCTGGCCGGTCTCTCAACTCAGCAGTGGTATAGATACAGATGGCATACTCTAAGCAAAGAATGGCGTAGGGAGTCGAGAAGAAGGAAGAGGGAGAGAGGGAAGAAAAGTATAGAAGCAGTGGAGAGGAACAAAGAAGTAGAGAGGAAGAATGTGGTAAGATGGGGGGAGTGGAGAAAAAAGTGCAGGGAATGCAAAGGAAGGAGGAAGAAAAGGAAAACTTCAAAACTTCCAATCAGCCCTCAATAAATATTGATTTCTGAAAAAGAAAATAAATATTATTTTCTTGCAGACGAATATTCTCTTTAATATATATAAAAATTTCCCATCACCACTAAAGTGAAACAACACCCCACGAACACCAGTCTTCGAAGCTAGTCAGACACTAGTAGTGGGGCTTGAGGAACAAGTCGTACCTGACTACCCGCTGGAGTAGTATACAGCGAAAAGTTAAGTTAGTTATTAAAAAATAAATAAATGGGATTTCAATCTGCGCCTCTTCAAAATTGAATATTATTAAATTTAGAATAAAAATAAAACTAATTAAGCACAAAAAAAATGTACATACATTTTTTGAGTATGTACCTTTTTTTTTAATTTTTACACGTTTTATATGATTTAATCATATAAAAATTATTTGTAAATAAGAAATTTATGCCAATGAATAAAATGTCAAGGTATGTCTAGTTAAGTTTACTTAACAAAATAAATAATAAATAATTTATTTTCGTTTGATATGATTTTTTTTCATTCCTTCAAATATTGAAAATATTGAATTTGATTCGTAAACATAACAAAATTATTAAAAAACTAATCTGTACTTTTTAGTTTTTATGATACATGCTTTTTTGCTTAAACAGAAACGAAACTATAATGCCTTTATTACTTCAAACTAAATTACAAAAAATATTGATATCCATATGTATATTATATTTACTATTAAAATAGCAATTTTTGGAGTCGGTACCAATTTCGGTATTTTATTTCTTTTTTTTTAGCTTTTGTTCGATATATTTAGTTGTTGTCTTTTAATGTTATTTTTGTTTTGGCTAATCTATAGTTATGCATCCTAGTTTGAGAAAGGGTCTAGCCCGATGATCTGCTTTTAATTAATTGTTTTTAATTTGTAATACAAATTTACGTTAGTTAAGTATAGATACCGATAACGTAAACACATACTACTACAAAAATACTACTAATGGTTAATAACCTTGAACTCTGCCGCCAATATCTACGACTTGATTACGGAATGAGGCGTATGCGGCGGTTTCCCTTTGATAGGTTTATGTGAGCGTCGATCTTGACAAATAGCGCTTTATATTATAACAATAATTTATTTTGTTTGAAAAAATCACTTATTAATTTTTGGGATTTTTTTTTTAAATTGTATTAGGCTTTTATAGTGTAGTTAAAACTGGTTTCATTTAAAGTGGTGCAACACTTCCACTCAGTACAATAGATACCGAGAAAATAAACTTTAACGTTAAGGGTTGTTACCCCCATAACTCCCTCACTGTAAGGGTTAGAGACAAAAAATGGCGTGTTGCTATTTCAAATAAAAAGTAAAACAATCATATTAAAAATAATTAATAAGAAGTATTAGAAAATTAATCAAAAGCCGGTGTAGCTTTCCTACGCTTATCGGGCTAGATCCTTTTATCATTTTCATTTGTCTCTGGCAATACCTAGAGAAACGTTGAGTTTCACTAATCAAGTGGTATATTTTAATAAGAAAAAGGTATAAAAAAATATTATCGCAGGATTTGAACCCGAACCTCTTGGAAAGCGAAATGCTATACTATGTCTCGAAATCGGTTAGGAATCGGAGATTGTTAAATTTGAAAGATACTTATTAAGAAAACGTGTAAAAATTTGAACATAGCGGGATTTGAACCCGCGCGTCTTTGGAAACCGCCCTCGCGCTCTGACCAACTAAGCCATATGTTCTCATCGAGCTACAACGAAATTCTTATACGCTTGTTACAATTTATTTATGTTGTTAGCATCTCTGTAGGGAGATTTTAACAAATGTAAAGCTAAAAAAACATATTACTAATAAATAAAAAAGCAATGTTTTATAAAATTTCTTTATTTATTATTATTATTAATAAAAAACAGCTAAAACCTTTTAAAAACGTCATAGGATAATAACAAAGCAACATCAAGTAAATTTCTATTTCTATACAATAATAATAAAACACAATATTTCAACAAAGTTATAATTAATAAAAAAAACACTATTTATTTTCTATAATTATGTAAACGTATACGGTTATATTCTTTTAATAGGGGATGTTTATTTAAGTAGTCGTCTAACGCCTTGAACCTTGGTACCGTGAGGTCCTTGTGTCTGGTCAAACGTACTTCCAGAGTGTGCACCTTGAATGCTAGTTCCGCACTGAAAATATATACATTTTTTAGGTTCACCCTATATCCCGCACACAGCAGGGTAGGCAGAAGGAACCTAGTGTTAAGACACTCCGTTCCCCACTTTCTGCCCATTTCTTCAGATATTGCGTGTTGAGTGGCGGAACTCAACGCCGCGTTTTCCCTTCGACACCAGAGCGAGGAAATAAAAATATAAATGTAAATAAATATTTCATCCTCGAGTATCCTCGAGTATCCTCGAGTGGGGATCGAACCCACAACCAGTCGATTTACAGGCACACTTTGTGCCCCTGCGCCAGTACTGGCTTCAATATAAATAATATTACATAAACTCAAACATTTTAAATATTTAGTCGAGGTATTTCTATTTATTTGGAGGCCGTCGTGGCGCAGTGGCACAAGCGTATTACCGCAACCGTGACGTTTGTGGGTTTAGTGCTCACTCGGAGGTATGAATTATTATTTATAAAAATGTCATATCTGCCACCTCCACTTTCCGTCCAAATTTAAAGACATTTATAACTTTACAGCATTCTGTTGAGTTTTCATTGAAGACATGCTTCCAATTTTGTTATTTTTATTATTTTTTTATTTTTACTATGTCCCACAGTAAAAAAAAACTAAAATATAATAATTACTCGGAGTGGGAATCAAACTCACAAGTCACAACCATTAGGCGTATACCAACCATTGCACCACGACGGACTTGACTTCTCAAATACTAAACTATCCCATTTCAACCAAGGTTTGACTCAACACGGTTATATTTTTATTTCATATTATTTTGCAGAAAAAAAATCATTATCACCAAATCCAAAACTTAAGATTTAGTGATAATCTATATATATAAAAGGACTTGTGCTGACTGACTGAGGTAAGACGCACGCAGAGCCGTAACCGCTGATGGTAGAAACGTGAAATTTGGGCAGATGTTTATTTTCATATTCTGGACATCCACTAAGAAAGGATTTTGAAAAATTTTAACCCTAAAGGGATGAAATAGGGGTTGAAAGTTTGTATGGAAAAAAAATTAAATCTGTACCGATTTTTATAACATTTGAAATTCAGACTCTTAAAAATATTTCATTGAACACGTGTTTCATGGTTTTTAAGAATTCACCCCCTAAGGGTTCAAATAAGGGTTTGAAAGTTTATATGGAAAAATCTTTAAATTGCCACCGATTTTTATAAAAAATTAAATTCAGACTGTTAAAAATATTTTATTAAACACGTGTTTTGTGGTTTTTTTAGAATTCACTCCTAATAAGCGGGCGAAGCCGCGCGCGCCCTCTAGTTTAGTGATACTTTGAAAGGCTGAAAGATAAAGAATACAACACTAAAGTACCTTGTAGCGAAATAAGCGCTTTCCTTTTCAGGTGTAAGTATAAACTGATTGGCCAAGTACCACAGCCTTTTGTTCTTATATTCGGTGTTGAGCTGTAACAGAATTAATTTAAATTATTGAACTTGAAATTAATGAACTATAAGCCTGGTGTGAAGACACTCCGTTCCCATTAAGACACTTCCGTCTCCTTTTACTTACTACTGAATTCTGGAGGCAGTGGCGGAACTCAACGCCGCGCTTTGATTCGTTACGAGAGCGAGGATATATTAAATATTTCATTTCCTCGAGTGGGAATCGAACCCACAACCTGTCACGTTTACAGTCTCACACTTATGGCCTTGCGCCACGACTGGCCTCAATTTATATTGTATAACATTATTAAAAGAAATAGTTGTTAAACACGATAAATATGGCGGTTTCGGCGAATAACAAAAAAAAATCCAAATTTCAAATGTAAACGCAATTTGGAGACATTTTAGGTCCTACCTATATTATATCTATTAAAATATTATAATAAATATATTCTGGCGCAGTAGCACAAAGTGTGCCTGTGAACGCGACTGATTGTGAGTTCGATCCCCACTGGAGGAAATTAAATCTTTATTGAAATTTATATTTCCATTTGTCGAGGCACAGAGCGGCGTTGAGTTAAGGCTTAGCACTAGGTTCCCTCTGCCTACCCTACTGTGTGCGGGATACAACGTGAAAAATATATTCTTAAAATAAAAAAGCCTACCTTATCAAATCTCTCTTGAACCAGCATTTGCCTGGCAAGTTGTTTCGCTTTGAAATCATTGATACACTGTTCTCTAACTAAGGACGCCTCCTTAAGAGACAGCGGCCCGGCGCCGTGCCCGCACCCGAACATCCTGGCTAGGTAGGGCGCTAGGGGATCGATCTCGGCTTCCTTCTCTCGCTCTGTTATTTCAGCTTTTTGGGCTTCCTGAAAATTGAAAACAATTATCTTTGTACATCAGCTAGATTATGCTTATCTTATATGTATATGAAAATTTTTGGTGACCTAAATTGAAATACATAAAAAAGTAAGGTATCTAAAAAGTGTTCTATAAATAAAAAAAGTACAGAAACTAAGAAAAGATATTAATGAATCTATGATCGTTATAAATGGATACTTTTTTAAGGTTCACACTGTAACCCACATAAAGCCAAGTAGGAAAAAAGAATCT
Organism: Heliconius erato x Heliconius himera; assembly: GCA_013421005.1. Taxonomy (NCBI): domain Eukaryota; kingdom Metazoa; phylum Arthropoda; class Insecta; order Lepidoptera; family Nymphalidae; genus Heliconius; species Heliconius erato x Heliconius himera. The sequence continues at coordinate 24,858 of JAATLQ010031104.1, read as the reverse complement.
CCAAGCACTTCGTTCTTTATTTCCTAGTCAATTTTCGAGACATTGCGTGTAGAGCGGCGGAGCTCAACGCTGCGCTTTGTGTTCCTTCTAAATTAAAATAATACATTCCCGCAAAAATTAATCGACTAAAGGCATAAATAAATACATTAGGTTAGCCATGAAGGTTTATAAAACAAACAAAAAAAAATATTTCTGGTACCTGTTCTTTCCACCCTCTCTTCGCAGCATCATTCCTCTCGGTGTCAAACAGCGCCACGTACAGCATTGGCTCGGTGAGTTCCCTCAGTCTCTGCTTCAGATAAACAGTCACATCTGATTCTCTATCTCGTATGTGTTTCCGCGTGTAGTACTCGCTGTCCATGTTGTCGCACAGCGTGTAGTATATGTCCAGAGGACGTGGTGGTTTGGCGCAGGGGTCGGCCTGGAAAATGATTTGGTAAGGTTTTTTTTTATATTTGCGTATTTTATTGGGTGGGTGTGGTGAATATTTATGTTGAAGATTTTATTTTTCTTTAAGAATACAAAGAAATTGTGAAAGTACGCAGGTTTTTTCTTTTTCCTTCATACAACTAAACAAAAAAATGTTTAAGACTGGAGTAGTAGTAAAATTGATTATATTTATTTATTTTAAATTTAAAAAACATACAGCATTAATAATACATTTGATGGCAAATTTGTGAACTAATTAGCAACAAAGTCAAGAAAAAAAAAACAAACAAGTGAACACAGTATGAAACCAAAGGAAATGCAAAATAAAATAATACAATAAGTTCTTTGATTTTCACGATTATTACACATTTTAAATGAAACTATTTTAACCGGATTAATTGTGTATATTTATAATTATACATTTTGGAAACCCGATGTTTCGACGACGTCAGTCAGTGGTGGTCGGTCGGCACGTGGTCAGTCTACCCGTGACCAAGCATTACTGCAAAGTGTTCGAAACGTCGGGTTTCCAAAATGTATAATCATAAATATACGCGATTAATCCAATTAAAAGAGTTTCATCTATATATATAAAAGGACTTGTGCTGAGTGACTGAGGTAAGACGCACGCAGAGCCGTAACCGCTGATGGTAGAAACGTGAAATTTGGGCAGATGTTTATTTTCATATTCTGGACATCCACTAAGAAAGGATTTTGAAAAATTTTAACCCTAAAGGGATGAAATAGAGGTTGAAAGTTTGTATGGATTTTTTTTAAATCGGCACTGATTTTTATAAAATTTGAAATTCAGACTCTTAAAAACATTTCATTGAGCACATGTTTCTTAGTTTTTTAGAATTCAACCCCTAAGGGTGCAAATAAGGGGTTGAAAGTTTGTATGGAAAAATCTTTAAATCACCACCAATTTTTATAAAACAATAATTCAGACTGTTAAAAATATTTTATTGAACACGTGTTTCGTGGTTTTTTTAGAATTCACCCCTAAGTGTCCAAATAAGCGGGCGAAGCCACGCGCGCCCACTAGTTTAAAATAATACAATTTTTACTTAATTCTACTTAGGTTTTTACAAAAAATGCTAAAAAAAACTTACAATATATCCAGTAGTTTTATCCGGATAAAACAAGATTTTTCCACCGGTTTCGGCTAAATTAGGCTTAATGAAGCTTCTAGTATTATTTGTGACGAAGTTATAATCATAATGGTAATGCAGTTCTATGGTATTGTCCTGGGTGTGGTAGATCTTCTTCCACACGTCAAGTTTCGAGGGTACGTCAGGGTTGCGGCTGTAGGTCTCGGTGATATCTTTGACTTGTCTATTTGGATTAGTTTTAGTGCCTTCCGTGTATGTAATGAAACGATTTTCGAGCCTATAAATATTATTTAATTATATATTTTTTGATTTTTCAATAGAATTGGGGCTGGTCTGTCTAGTGCAGTTAGAATGTTTATATTACAGTTTCATACAAAATGTAAGTGTCGCTTAGTTTGTTTTATGGATGAAAAAACGAAAAAATAAAAATAAAAGACAAACATATATATAAATAGAGAGAGAGGGAGATTGTATCTGCAATGCACAGTATGAATATGAACACAATAGGTGAAAGTTTGATTTGGCTTAAGGCTTATTCATATTTCCACATATTCTCGATCATGAAAGACAAAGTGCAGAAAAATAAATCAAAATAATTAAAAGATACTATAGGAAGCCATTAAGTCCAGGAGTGGCGCAGAGGCACAAAGTGTGACTGTAAACGCGACACGTTGAGTGGGCTCGATTTCCACTCGAAGAATTCGGCAGAAAGTGGGGAACGGAGTGGGTTCCCTCTGCCTACCCTGCATTGTGCGGGATACAGCGTGAAGAAATTAAATGAAAATATTCCATTATTGTGTTGCTCTGGTGTTAAGGCAAAGCGCGGCTTTAAAATCCGCCAGTCAAAGCCTCCAGAATCTGGCATGTGAAAAACGGAGTGTCTTAACACTTCGCTCTGTCCAACCTGCTGTGTGCGGGATACAGCGTGACGCTAAACAAAAAAAAAACAATATAGGAAGTAGTGAAAACTAACCTGTCCCCCCTGTCAGTATATAGCTCGTGGAATGTAAGCGGAGTGCACTCGAGCCTGGTGAGGTGGTCGATGCGCGCGTAATAGTTGAAGTCGACGGTGCGCTCGCCCTCCACCGACGTGGGGTTCGCTTCCATTGAATACGTGTGCTCTGGAAGGAATTGAGGTCATCGACGTGAAATTGACTGGAAGGAGATGAGCGTAACGTGTGTTGGTTCGATTCCCAGCGAAATGAAAATAAAGGAAAATCCTACTAATTTTATAATTAAAAAAAAACCTACTAAACATATTTAGATTAAACTTTAGATCTTTAAAATTAAGAAAATTAATTATTATTGACTAAAAAAATTTTTTTGGTAAATATCTATATAGAAACTAGTATCCAGTATACTTAGAAGTCATAAGCGACAAGAAAAACTTATAAAAAATAAATATTTCATTCCTTTTCTGTAGTTAACATTAAATTATTTAATAATTTCTATTAGACATCGGCTTTCATTATTCAACTTTAATATATTTATAATATTATATATCTATACTATATAATGTCCTATATATGCTTAATTATGTAAAAAAATAGCAATAGAAAAAATTATAATAATTTAGTTTAATAGTAAGTTCGAATACAGGATCATTTTTTGAATTAAAAACAACACCGTCGAGTTACTCTATAAAAAATATAATAAGAAATTTTGAAATCAGTTTTAGATTTTATTTATAATGTTAGAAAAGCATAGATTTTAAGTGACGCGATTCAATTGTTAGAATTCGAGGTAAGTAAGTATAATACTTACAAAGGATATGCGGGTGATGGAACAGTGCGTGGTGCGATATGTGTTTGTTTAATTACTAAGAAGAAATAACCTAAAGCCGCTTCACGCTTTGCCCGCAGAATAGACTGAGAAGACCTCAGTGTTCTTTCTCTTAGTAATTTTAAGTCACTAAATTCTCAGCTCTCCGCCCGGATTTAAGGCATTGCGTGTTGAATGGTAAAACTCAACAAGCAGAGCGGAAGAATCAGTTAAGAAGCTTGCGACTGTGAACGCGACGGTCGTGGGTTAGATTACCTTTCGGCGGAATTTAAATATAAAATATTTTCATTTCCTCGCTCTGGTAATGTGGAAAGCGCGACGTTAAACTCTGCGATTTAACACGCTATATCTCAAGAATTCAGCGGAAAGTGCGGGTGCGGGTTACAGAAGTATCTTAAAGGTCTCTTTAGGTTATTTCATATCAGTGGATTGCCAGGTTCCCTCTGCCTATCCTATAGTTACCGTAGGCGGAACACAACGTGAAGTTAACAAAAGAAAATATTAAAAGTAAAACAAAAAATATATCATTAAACAAACATAAATAAATACAAGTAAAAACGAAAATATATATTTATACTAACTCAAAATATGATCACGTCGGCCGATCCCAAAAAGCTCTCGAATTTCCCTTTTTTGATGATCAATTTTAACTGTTTCCATTTTATCTACACGATTTTTGTACCATTCGTACCTAAAACATAGAAGAGTCAGATGTCCCAAGATCATGAAAGTATCAAACAAACATACAAATTCCTAATTTGTCAGTAAAATGTCTAAATGTAAATAATCTGTTTTGGAATTTGCCTAGTCGATTCAAGAAGCGACTGACAGAGTCGGTCAAATATCGTTTTTAAATAATCAACTAATTTCGACAGCCGTCGTAGCGAAGGGACACAAGTTGTGGGTCCGATTCCCACATGGGAGAATGAAATATTTAATATTTTTATTTTTTTTACCGTGGCAAAGCCAAGCGTGGTGTTGAATTCCTATTCACGTAAAGCCTCGAGAATTCGGCCAAAAATGGAGGACGAAAGTGTTTCCAGGTTCCCTCTGCCTAGTCTGCTATATTCGGGATATAGTGTGAAGCTAAAAAGAAAAACAAATTTTCTTTAAAATTATGAAGTTATTACAATGTGAAAATTACTGTGAACAATAGTAAATAAATAATTGTGTAGAACGCGACCCGCGCTATTACAATAATATATTTTAATTTAATTTTCTTTACGCTGTATCTCGCAAGTAGACTAGACTCCCTAGTGTAAAAACACTCTGCTCCCCACTTTCCGATGAATTCTGAAAACATTGCGTATTAAGTGGCGGAACGAAATATTTAATATTTTGCTCAATGCGACGCTTTGCCTCGATACCAGGGCGAAAGAAAACATTAAATATTTTCATTTCCTCGAATGGGAATCGAACTCACAACTTGTCGAGTTTAAAGTCACACACTTGTGCTCCTGCACCATGTCTTATATATCCTGATTTTATAATTTTAAATATTATCTATTAAAATAAATAAATCATACGTCAGAAGTGGCACTGTCAAAGCATAATCATCAAATATTTTAAGTCTCTTGACCACTCCATCCCTTTCGGAGTACGGCGCGAACTTTTCCAGCAAAACTTTTTTGTAATGTATCACTCTGTGGCTGCCGGGATAGCGCTGTTCATATTCTGAAAAAATGTATGAAATCAAATCAGCTTCACGCTGTATCCCGCACACAGCAGGGTAGGCAGAGGGAACCTAGTGTTAAGACACTCCGTTCCCCACTTTCTGCCGAATTCTGGAGGCATTGCGTGTTGAGGGGCAGAACAACGCAGCGCGCCTCTTAGCCTCGACACCAGAGCAAAAAAAATGGAAATATACATTTAAGTAAATATTTCATCTCCTCGAGTGAGAATCGAACCCACAACCAGTCGGTTTTACAGTCACACTTCGTGCCGCTGCGCCACGACTGACCTTAATATTGTATGAAATTAAACAATAATAATAAAACAATATAAAAATATTATACTAACATTAAAAAAATATATGAAGAACGTATAAATATTTCGGAGTCCATTGCACTTCACATATTTATTTAAATAATTGGAAAATTGAGGCCAGTCGTGGCGCAGGGGCACAAGTGTGTGACTGTAAACGAGACTGGCTGTAGGTTCGATCCCCACTCGAGGAAATTAAAATATTTATTTTACTATTTTAATTTTTTAGTTCTGACATTGAGTTTCGCCAATAAACACGCAATGCCTGTAGAATTCAGAAAATGGGGAACGGAGTGTCTATCTGTGAACACTAGGTTCCCTCTGTCTTCCCTGCTGTGTGCAGGGTACAGCGTGAAACAGATTTTACCAATTTTTTTTATTCACGCTATATTCCATATATAACGCCAGAGTAGGCAGAAAGAACCTGATATTAATACTCTATGTTGTAATCAAATCCACAACTATGTCGCTACTAGTCAGACGGCGCGACAATCTTAACTGCGACAATCATCTTACTAATCAAAAGAATTAAGAAAACACCAAGAAAAAAAAAAGAAACTCCATAGAACAATATTTTTAAAATAGAAAATATCTTCAATACCATCTGCCGTTATGTCCAATTTCTCCACCCAACTGGGCGGTACATCGAGATGCTTCTCAGTATCGAGAGCGCTCTTCTTGTCGGAGGTGTCCACTCCCGTCAGCTGCCTCCTGTAGTACGGTTCACCAGCCAACAGGTGTTCCCAGCATGATAAATCACTTAAATCGTAGTTTATGTCGGCTAGATCATCGACTTTTTGTATGTTCACCTAAATAATGTTAATAAGAAGATGAAAAAAGAACGAAATGTGTTAGTTTAGTTGTTGATCTTTACTTTTATTCTAGTATTTACAGATAAAAATTTGTTTGTTTGATAGCGCTAATCTAAGGAACAAGGTACTAGCTTAAGTTGAAAAAATCTGTTTGTTTGGTGCGGTTATAAAATAACCAAAAAAAAAAACAACAAGTTTCTAAAATAAAATTCTATGTTAATTGCCATTTCCTCACTCTGATAAGCACGGCGTTGAGTTCCGTCACTCAACACGCACTATCTCTAGAAAACGGTGGAAAGTGGGGAACAGACATGTCTTAGCACTAGGTTCCCAGGTTCCCTTTGAACCTGCTATGTGCAGGATACAGCATTAAGCTACAAAACAACTTCTCAAACTTTTCACTCACATAGTAATTATCATTATTATAAACGGATTCCACCGCTTGATATTGGGTAGCGTCTGTTGGATAGGCGTTTCCTTCACTCGGCTCGATGAAGAACTGTTCCTCTACACCTTTGAAACCTGGCAGCACGAGGACCCAGGCGTGGGTGCGCCATCCGTCGATGTCATCTGGTGGCGGCTTTTCTAAATCCTGGATGAAATTATATATTTTCTAAAGTTTCATACGGCTTCGCCCGCATAAACTTATTTTCATATTATAGCCAAAGGATAATATTTAAATATAAATATATATATTTTTAATAAGAAGTATCCTATCCTTTCTAATACCTCTAAGAATATATGTATAAATTTTAAAGATAATATTCAGTTGAGTAGTTATAGCTTAAAAGTGCAGCGTAACAAACATTCTTACATTCACATTAATAATATTTTTCGTTTATATCAATTAATAAATTGTCAAAATTATTCAAAACAGGCAATTTTCAGGTTTTTAACTAATAACAGTGGGAAAAATTCTTACAGCGATCTTCCTTAACCTCTCATTTTCTATCTTGTTTAGCTCCGCCTGTTTTTTCTCAGCATCCTTCCGGTCCATCTCTTTACAGTACTTGGACGTCAAGTCCGGTAGCGGCACGAGGCGGTATCGTGGCTCCTCCTCTGGAGGTGGTGGTTCTTCAACAACCTAATATTTTTTTGGCTTAACACTGCATCCCAAATATAGCGGAGTAAGCAGAGGGAACCTAGCTCTAAGACAATAGGTTTGTCACTTTCCGCCCAATTAAATATATATATAATTCATTATTATCCACGAGTATCGAACGAACAGCCTTTGAATACGGAGAGACACTGTGCCTTTCGTGTTGTTTGCATTATATTTTATTTATCCTTATATATTTCGTTTAGCATCTTGCATGGAAGTTAAATTTTGTGCGACATCACTCTACTCTATCACCTGGCTATTTAAAAAAATATAATACTGGGTATTGGACGAGTATAAGTATTATAAATACTAATTTGTACAGAATAAAATTACCAGCAATTCCTTGTTCTCTAAATGAATATCTTTAGATCTGTTGAACATTGTTATAAGAAACATATTGCTTAGAAGATCTCACCAAAAAGGTACATAAGCTTTCAAATTAAACCCTTAACCTTTGTACAGGTTACCAGAAATGGAAATGTATTTATATAAATTCATATTCATATATAACTTCACCTCAGCCTCGTCAGGTATTTCGGGACACTCAGTCCTGTACCGGATGGCCATGCAGATGTCCCTTTTAGCGCACCCGACCACGACGTATGCATCGTAGCCTGCACCAATTAGCCAAGAGACCAGCACGTGGGCCAATTCAAATGGATTAACGCTGCGCCTTATGAGCGCCGTGTACGGAGATATTATGCGTTCTGGCTGTAAAAAACAGAATAATCAAATAATATTATGAAATAATTATTTTATCACCTTCAAGCTGTATCTCGCACACAGCAGGGTAGGCAAAGGGAACCTAATTGCGTGTTGAGTGGCGGAACTTAATGCCGCCGTCGTTTGCCTAGACACCAGAGCGAAAAAACGGAAATGAAGCCAGTCGTGGCGCAGAGACACAAAGTGTGACTGTAAAAGCGGCTGGTTGTGGGTTCGATCACCACTCGAGGAAATGAAATATTCATTTCATTATTTTTTGTAAAAATGATTCTCATATTTTTATAAAATAATTATTAATTATATAATGATGATGAAATAATTAATAAATATAATATTTTTATGAAATAATTATTTTATTTTACATAAAATAATTATTTCATAAAAATATGGGAGTTGAAGAAATATTTATCACTCTGTTTTCGATTTTCAACCTAATGAAAATTTAGTTCAGTAGCGGAATTCTATGTTGCTCTTTTCAGCTTCTTCCACCGCTGGATAGGCAGAGAGATCCTGGAAACCTAGTGTAAGCATTCCCATTAAAACATATCCATTACCCACTTTCTGTCGAATTCTCAAGGCATTTGTGTGTTGAGTGGTGGATTTCGACGCAACGCCATTGCTCTTTCTGATAGAGATTTTTATTGAGATTTGAATCCATAGTCAGTGTAGGTAGAGTTCTCTAATGTTCGTCCAAATTCTAGACAATTTGTGTTCAGTTTATCGTTTGTCAGGTGGAAGATGAATAAAATTTTTACCCACGAATAGTAATCAAACGGACAACCACTCAATCAACAACAATCAACAACAATCAACACACACAAGTTTATAGTAGCAGCATTAATGATTTTACATCATACATCGTGGTAGTGACAATACAAATATAATAATACATAACTCAAAAATTATCCGCGAACGCCTTTGCGCAGAAATTCAAAGACATCTAAACAATTATTATGCATGAGAAATAATTTTGAAACGTTTGAATTCTAAAACGAGGAGAACAAACAACAAGGATTGTTTT
>JAATLQ010031104.1:0-10292 GCA_013421005.1 Heliconius erato x Heliconius himera | reverse complement strand
GAGGTGTGACTGCAAAACCGACTGGTTGTGGGTTCGATCCCCACTCGAGGAGATGAAATATTTACTTAAATTTATATTTCCATTCCTTCGCTCTGGTGTCGAGGTTAAGCGCGGCGTTGAGTTCTGCCACTCAACACGCAATGCCTCCAGAATTCGGCAGAAAGTGGGGAACGGAGTGTCTTAACACTAAGTTCCCTCTGCCTACCCTGCTGTGTGCGGGATACAGCGTGAAGCTAATTTTAATATAAAATATACATTCTGTCATAATAATTAGAAATTATATACATATACTATAATTATTTAAAGTAAAAAAGATATCTACAACAAAAAATATTCATAAAAATGAGCTCACATTTCTATATGTTGAGCCAAAACTGAAAATGGCTTGAAAACTGCAGTAGTATGCATTAGGAGACGCAAACTAATCTGACGTTGCACAACGTATAGAAATGCTCGTGAATTCCAATTGAAAAGCTTGGGAGGGTCGTAAATCGGCCAAGTGCAGTCCTCTGTCCTCCGCCTCGACGAAAGAGGGAAAGTTCACATTTGCATATTGGCCTCCGTCGCCGTCCAACTCAAACAAACTTCGCGCAGTCGTTGAATCAACTACGGGTAACTTTTAATTTACTTCGCAATTTTCATTTTGTGTATTACTTAGTAGTGTAAGTTGCCAAAAATGTGTTTAGCATTATGTTTAGATAATTCATATATATATATAACTGACGAGAATGCTTACTGTCAGCATAGATTCTGACGATTTTTTGAAAACAGATACAAAATAACCAGTAACAGTAGAAATGATTTTTTATAGCTTGTAGACTCTAGGCGGAAAATATCATTTACGACAAACCGCGAGCACTATTTCATAATAAACTGATGCGAAAAACAAACAATAAAGATCTGAATGAAATGAGTACGAGAGTTGAATGTGAATGGACGCCGAGGCGCCGGCAGTCGGTCGGTCGGAGCGCCTTCGGGAATATTTTAGCGTATTTCAATAAAGGCGCGACATCTTTAATCTAGGCGGGATCGGGTAGGGGCATAAATCTTGCAGGTCCGGGCGAGTTTTGAATCATTTAGCGCGGTGCGGCTTGAGCCCCGCGCGACTTCCGTCCGGCACGTGGCCCCCGCCGCCCCCCGCGCGCCCCCCACCGCACCCCCGCGCGGCCTCGCCACCCGCTACCAGCGCGTCTGTCTTACTGAGACAAAGGGGCGATAGGGATGTGCATGTTACGCTATCGATGAAATATATTTTGTTATTTTCTGATTGTTATTTTATTATTTCAAATATTTTTTTTTGTGTAAAAATTGAACAAAATAAGAATAGCTTTGAAGAGTCGATATACTATTCGTAATGTGTATAAAATATTATATAAAAAATGATTTTATAAAACAAATGTATAATATAATTACTTATATTAATAATTTATATTACATGCATTTTTCTCTATTTGATTACTTTAATTGAGTAAACGACTATTCAAAAATATATTAGTAATCAATCCAAGTGATAATAACTATTGTACTTATAGGTCCAGAAATACCATATGAGAATTAATATTATTTTCCTTTCTTTTCATTTATTATTTCCTATATATTAAATACTTGTAATAATATGTCAAGTATGTCCTTAGTTAACAAAAACAAAAAAAAAGCGCAAAAATACAGCTGTCGACAACATAGCCTGATAAATTCAAGCTCTAGCACACGACGTCCGAGCCGCCTCTAATTTGAATTCACGGAGACTCCGCGACGCGTCCGCCGCGTCCGCCGCGCCCGACTTAATGAATCGCGAGGGGGGTGAGTGGCGCCCGCTGGGGGTCGCCGGCGGTCGCCGGGGGGTGATCGGACGGCCACCGCATCCTCCGCGCGGATAAGTGACGCCCGTGTTGCTCCGTAGGTACATAGCTGCTCCTTATGTACTGCGGCACATAGACCGGCCTGTACCTACCCTGCCCGAGTACGTAACGCTCGCCAAATTTATGTCCCGCACATGTCTGGAGACCGCGGCGTACCTTTAGAGGGATTTTGCGTGTGTACATACAAACGGGGGCCGTCGAAGATATTTGAGATGGAATTTCGTGTGGACCTTTATTGATGAGTTGCCAAGGCGCTTTATCAATGTAACTGTTTCTGATCTAGCGTTGAGAATTTCTTAGTGTTACGTATTAATTGCTATTTGTAAGATAGATAGTAAAGTAACATATATAAGACATCTTGGTGATAAATTTTATATTAAGTAATGATGAAGAACATGATATTATATAACATATGTCTATAAAAAAAAATGCATATTAAAAGTATGTTTCAAATTTCAGCTTAATTAGTCAGAGTAGACGCAAATATTAATCAAATGACGTGTAAGGCACGTCATTTGAATAATATTTGCGATGTCACTTTTCTTTAAAAACGTACATAAAAATATTATAGTATGGTTCAACAACTTAAATAACAAATAAAAAACATTTAAATAAATTATATTTAATAGAAAATAAATTGATAAATATTTATTACATCTCTATAACCCTATCATATCATTCTGAACGAATTCCCGTGGATTGTAAACAAAAACTTTCTAATGGGCAATTATGTAAATGGACGATCGCTGCAAACAATCAAAACGCAGTAAATTATTCAAGCGCTTCGAATTTGCTTGAGGCTATCTTGGTATAATTTTTTGAACTAACTTAACATAATAGCCTTATACTGTTATAAAGATAAAGGGATAGTTATAAGGAATGGTAATATAATATTTCAGTACATGCCTCATATATATTTTTTAAAAAGTATTGCGCATCTCGCAGTTTGCAGAGTAGATAATTTGAGTGGTGATACCTAACGATACATTTTTTTAGAAACAATTCCACACAGGAATAATTCGAATTCACGACTATCTCGTGAACAATAGTCATTTCTTAACTGCGTCCACGATATTTAATAAAAAAATATTACAAAAATAAAAATCGGTGACTTTTATACTTCATATTAAATAGACAGTGCTACCTACACAATAAAGTTGAAGTCATATGCGACTTGCGTCATACTAATTAGATATAAATACACATTTTGCAGAATGGAATGCTTTGAACATAATGTGAGCACTACATAAAATTACTTCATTATCAAACGCATTTTTTTAAAACCTTCTTTTTTTTTAAATTCCATATTCATAATTATAGTAAGGTTATTTAAATGATCTAGACCTTAGCAATAGCTATGTTGGTTACAAAACGTAGCCACTACTAAATCTAAGAAACGTTAATAATAAAATGGCATCAGTATTTTTTTGTCGTTGTAAACACAACGACAAAAAATGCAACAATTCTATGACGTTAAAAATATAATAAGATTATTTTATTAACGCATATTTCTTAAAAAATCTCACTATCGCAATCACCAAACAGCAACACCGAACAGCGTTTAATCAAAATCCAAAAAAAAAAGTAAGCAACAACAAAAAAAAAAAAACAACAAAATAACCTACACAAAAAAAAACACTAATTTCTCGCGAACAATATGCGTCTAAACACATCGTGAACACATTTTTTCCCTCTAAACTAATCTCTCCATCTCTCCCCCCGACAGCGGGCGCCGCGGTCGGGGTCCCCGCCGTCGTGGGAGCCGGCCATTATTCTCGATAATCACGCGATATCGATTGACGACGTGCGTGCAGCCCTAATTTGGTTTCTCGTGGAATTACGCGGCACATATAGATACATGTATGTATGTATGTATGTGTGTATAGAATATAGATCGTGTTTCGATTTCTTTCGTAGGTTCGTTTCTTTTTTTTATATATATAGATAATTTTTTTTCTTCTATCTTTAGTTATTTTATAGCTATCTATGAATTGAGGCCAGTGTCACTGTAAACGCGACAGGTTGACATTCCTTCCTGGTAGGTTCCTAGATTCCCTATGCCTACCCTGCAATCTGTGGGATACGAGGAAACTAAAAAAAAATTAAGTCCCATCAAAAAAGTAGGTTAAATATTAATTCAAAAGATAATAATTACACCATAATTTATATGTATATACCTACACATATTTAAAAATATACCACAACAGAGAAAACCGCATAGCAAATGCGCATAAAGTCCTAGTTTAAAAGATCTCAAGAGTTATTCACAATATGTTTGTATCAAAACAAGGTAAATTATATCATTTCCTTTCATGACGTTTTCACGACAGGAACTGGACAAGCGAGTGTAGTTTGTGTAGTGGTTGATATATACATATATGTATATAAATACATTCTATTTGTCAAAGAAATATTGGGGTCAACCGAGCCGTGTATTCTATATAAGCTTTAAATTAGCTGCGCTTTTGCTATGAGAATACCGTTGCTTTTGATGAAAAAAATAAAATAAAAATTACCTAGTGTAGGACTTTTTTTTCGGGCTTTGTACGTTTGTACGTTCTGGTCTCTTTTTATTCGGAGACGTGTTTTTTATTTATAATTATAAAATGCTATATACATAATGTCTAATATGGAATGGTCTTGTTTCCTTTTTATTATAAGTTCATTTAAATATTATGTTAAGTATTTTTATCATTCACCCGTATATACATATTTTATACTTGAGTGAGGAATCAAAAGAATAAGATTAAAACAAATAAGGTCCTTTATTGTAATAAAGGTTAGTTCAATCATTTTGTACGTATTAATATTTTTTTAGCTTCACGAAGCATCCTGTACAATACAAGCTAGACAAAGGGAACGTAGGAACCTAATGTTTAGACACTCCGTTCCCATTAAGACACTTCCTTTACCCATTTTGGACCAAATTCTAGAGGCATAGCAACGCCGCTCTTTGCCTCTTCACTAGAGCGAGAAAATCAAAATATGAAATATTTAATTTCCTCGAGTGGGATTCGAACCCACAACCAGTCGCATTTTTATCGTTTTTTCATAAGCAATTAGGTTAATGCAGTGGAACAGCGTCGGACTTTAAACGCTATGGTTTCATTCGAGGGAATGAATTATTTCCTGTTCCCGCTCTGGGAAGATAAAATGCGGCGTTCAGTTTCACCACTCAACGCTGTATCTCAAATTTAGGTGAGTAAAAACTAAAAGTAGAGAACGGACTGTCTTGACACTAGGTCCTCTTTGCTTACCCTAAAATGTTAGGTATAAGCGTGATGCAAAAAACAAAATCAATAACAAGCTAAGTGGAAATCAGAAATCATTACTATCTTCATCAGTATAAAATAAAACAGACAGAAAGCACAAAGCAGTTCTAATTCACAAACAAACATTTCCCGCTCTAAACCACACCAACGTTCATGAGAAATGAGCACGATAAGCTGACCAACATACAAAAAATCTTAAGTCATCAAAAGATAATAATTCACAACTCCATACAAAATCCCCGTACAAAACATAAGAGACCCCGAGACCGGATGTTTCGTTACGCAACGACCAACAACAGGTGGAATCATTAAGATATATTTTATAGCGCTGTGAAAGTACCGGAATTCCCCAAAAGTTGCAAAGTTTTGGGGAAGTTCTATTTTAGTATTGATAATTTGAAACTTTTTGTTATAATTTCTATTATAGTTTTTAATTGAGTATTAAATGTTTTGAATTGAGCGTTTTGGTTTTTTTATGGTAGTTGAAATGAGCTGTGAAGTGAAGTTATCTTATATATATAGGTATATGTCGATTATTGTGAATTCAAATTCTTTATGGGAATGGAGTGTTATAACACTAGGTTCATGTAGGCAGGCAGAGGTTTAGTGAATGAGATGTTGAATGAATTCCCTGGAATAGGGATAGAACCCACAACCGTTGCATTTACAATAAGACTCCACCACTGTCAACAAAAAAACGGTGATTGTAAATTAAACATCTACGGAAATATATGCAGCTTTTACCGATATTTATGGCGGTAGTTTCTAGTACTAATAAAAACGTAATGTTCTTAACTATATGAAAAAATTATGAACAAAGTCGTGTTATCTTACCGGCGATTCCGCGAATTCTCGTCCAAACGCACAATCCCCAGTCTATTTTAGAATAATTAATAACATATACGTGTACATAGAACGCAATCACGCAATTTATTCCACAACACTATTGTGTGTATGAGCTGCGTAAAGACGTAAAAGAAAAATTAAAAAAAAACTTATTTTTTTTGTATAGTAGAAACTAATAACTAAATCAAATTGTTCATATTAAACCAAATTAACAACACAAAGAATTTCTTAAAATGTGAAATAAAAACAACAAAGGCGTCACAAAAAGGTTATTGAAAATCGTCTGTGCAATTTCTTCGCAGGTGCGCTCGGCATCGCAATGAGGGAGGGCCTCGCGGGAGGGCGACGTGCCTCCCAGCTGCGCGCGCGCTCTTGTAGGGATGCATCAGTAAACCATGATTTCCTTAAAAGGTTTAAGTAACTAAAATTTTATAGTTTGACGCGGTTACGGTATTTTCGTATGAGTTGGAAGTAACAGCTTGTATTAAGTATTAGGAAGCTATTGTTTTTTTTAAAATTATTAAATGCATGTTCTTAAAGATCCAATATTAATTTCATCATCATCTCAGCCTATCTTACACTCTCTGCTGGACATAGGTCTAAACTTTTATTAAACTAAAAAATCATTAAATCTATACAAAAACTAACCAAACCGCAAACTAAAAACCAAAAATGAGAGAAACCAAAACTTAACTTTATAATATTAAAAAAAAACAAACCAGTAAATATACCAAATCCCCACCCGCGTTTTCCCCGCATCGCGACGCGATGCGACGACGACGCGGCCGCTATCGACTATCGAGTATCGCGTGACACTCCCCGGCGGCCGTGATAAAATCTCGCGAACGTGCGTGACCGCATCCTGTTCCCTGTTGCCCCCTTTTCCCCCTGCTACTTGCTGTCCTCCCCCCCGCCCCCTCCCTCCACCCCGCCGTCCTCGCTATGGCGACATCGCATGCGCACGCGCATCGCAACGCTTCCGCCCGCGACGTTGTTCACCGCAAGCCTCGTGGGGTTTAACGTTACGTTAACACTCGACTGAATAATAATTTGGGTTTTTTATATTTTTTAATTTTATATAGGTATAAGATCGTTAGTAAATATGTATGTACATATATGTAGATATATATTTTTTGTGAAACTAGTGAGTATGGCTATGTCATACCTTACTACACAATAAAATACTTTTTAAATTAGTGTGGGCATAAAGTTAAAAAACTCCTTCTCTACTTTTAAATATTGAAGTGTCTCTCTTAATAGGAGCTAAAAGGAAAACATTAAATTAAAAAATCCGAACCAAAAATATCACTATCTCATCTTGGCAAAGTACAGATAGCTCTTAAACTATTAAACCATTTTCGTAAAATGACTAAGAACCACCGCGATGACAAGGCGTTCGATTAGAAATCGCCTCATTAATTCTGGGGTTATTTTGCCACCGAGACAGACACAGATCAACAGACACATCAAACACAACAAAAACAACATTAAGGATAACTTACTTCTCTATTAGTTACATACATACATACAAACAAACAGATTGAGACCACGACTTCATATGTATGTATAGGTAAAATGAGCATAATGCGTCCATGTAATTTCGAATATTTTATTTCTAAAGTAAAAATTGCCCAAAAATACAATTTTGATAAGCGACCACACATTTTTTCCTATATTATAATCTTAAATCGATGTAGAGCAACATAAGTATTTAAAAAAATAAGATATCATCTGAGAACACCATTAATGATTTTTGGGTTCGTAACTATATCGACCGAGGTAGTATGGAGTTCGCGAACTACCGTTTCATCAAGGGCTCGGACATTTTTCGTTATTCCCTAATATTTAAAACTGTGAAATAGCTTTTGACTATAAGCCCGATGGTTGTGGGTTCGATTCACGTACGAAGCGTGTCGATGAGTTCCATCACTCAATGACACGAACACGCAATGACACGAAAATTGGACACGTGGGGAACGGAGTGTCTTAACACTCTGCCTCTGCCTACCCTACTATATACATATAAAAAAAATCAAATATTCATAGACTAGTATAAAATAGTGGAAAATAAATCAATTTACGCATCAATTTTGAGTAAATCTAGTTCTTTTTATACATCACATCGGTCCTTTCTACGTAAGAGATAGATGAAAGCGGCCCCACTATTAGCGGTTGCAGCTGTGAATTACTAGGAGCGGACGCGTCCCGATGAGTTCAGATCAGGTAATCTTTTGAAAGGTAGGTAGCCGTAAATACGTAATGGGGTATGGTGGAACAAAAGTACCGTTAGACTCGTGAAGCTCGGAGAAAGAGCTTAAAATGGGGAGCGGAATTGTTGTTTTTTTTTTTGTTTTTTTTTATTTTTCAAAGCACCCAAATGATGAAAAAGATTTTTTGAAGATCATCTTTGTTGGGGTGGAAGGGTAAGGATGTGTTGTCAGTTGTAGTGAATTCGATTATTGATTGATGCAACGACGATTGAAAATTATCTCTAACTTATTTGAAATTGTTATAAAATTATTTAATGAGGCCAGTCGTGGTGCAGGGGCAATTAAATCAAAATTAAATAAAAAAAATCAGAGGCAAAAAAATAATATAGTAATAATAATAATAATTCATAATAATTAATAAGCGCGGCTTTGAGTTCTGCCAATCAACACGCAATGGCTCCAAAAATTAGCGGAAAATGGGGAACGGAGAGTCTTGATACTAGGTTCCCTCTGCCCTGCTGTGCGCGGGATACAACGTGAATCTGAAAAAAAAAGTAAATCATGCGTAGTCGATTCTACATACGTCCATAGAATATATAGATTTGCTTGTATTAACAAAAATATATTTTTTTAATAGGCTAACAATCTCTGGATATGAGAGAAGAAGTAATAGGAAAATGGATAATAATTTATTATTATAGGGGCTTTCGGTGTCAAAAATATTGTATATTTATATTAACTTAAAATAACAGTGTAAAAGCTTACAAAAGTTAACTTTTGTTTCCTCGTAAGTACGTATACATACATATATATTATCACAATTATTAATATTTTTTAATTATTTATTAAATCGTAAAAAAAATTACATTATCAAATAAAAAAATATATAATATCCTTCAACCACCCACAATTCACCCTTCACCAAAACAAAATATCAACGTCAAACCACGCAAAATACACAAAAAAAAAAAACAATCATAATCACCATAATATAAATTAGAAAATCAGCGACCAGCAAGCGGCAACACTCCAGTAAACTGAAGTACAAAAAACTGGCAACACCACGCCGCGAACCGTTAAAAATAGTCGTGACGGCGGTGTTGCATGCAATATTTTCTCTCGAGGTCACCCCCACACCCAACGCAGGAGGGTTAGTTAGTCCGCGGTCCTCTCCATCTAGCCTCGCCTTCTTATTTTGCCTTATTTTGCCCATTTGATACAAATGTGGGAGATTTCGACCGGGACTATAGTAAAATACGGTTCGAGTGGTACGTTTAATGATATGATAGTAAAATTTAGATCAACCGATCTGATGTTACTGTATTTTCGTTGTTTTTGGTGTGCGGCTAACAATTTTTTTTCGATAGTTTCAAGTTTTCTTTTTTTTAGGTTAACGCTATATCCTACATATAATAGAGTAGGAGGAGGGAACTTGTATAAGACAATCTGTTCCCGTGTTGCTATTATGGGAAAATACAAATAATTTATTCCCCCGAGTGGAAATCGAACCCACAACCGTCGTGGTCACAACATACGACAGACACAATGCCGCTGCGCCACGACAGTCGCCACTACATATATTTTGAGCATTTATATTATTTGCTTGTGTGATACACACAAAAAATATGTAAAAAATAAAAACGTTCAATAACACATAGTGCTCTACATACATACGTACAAAATAAGCCCTCGCGATACAAGAAAAGTAATTGCTGTCCAAATTTTTCCTTTTGATCCCCATACATATGATTTTTTATTGAATATTGGGTTAAAGCATCGAAAATGTTGAAGTTTTAATAAATATCCGACTGCCCACTGTCCATCAAAAAAAACATGCCGACATTTTAGTCATAAATTTTATTGCGAACTAGCGACCCGCTCGCGGCTTCGCCCGCTTATACCACAGAATTATTTACTTAACACACTGAAATATGTTCGTGTTTTGATATACCTATTATGTATGTTTGCAGCGCAATGAAGATTTTTTATGAGAAAGTCATTAAAACTTTAAGTCGCATTTTTGTATCTCCTATAAGAATCTTTAATTGAATATTTGAAATAAAAACATAACTTATCGATACTTAGGTACAATAAAATCCTAACTC
>JAATLQ010031103.1:0-10288 GCA_013421005.1 Heliconius erato x Heliconius himera | reverse complement strand
TATCATATGTACAATGAAGAATATAGACAGATTCAAGGAGGAAGTATCGGTATCGTCCTTAGTGTGACTTGGTATGAACCCGAATCTGAAGAACACGCTCAAGCTGCAGACGACTTTAACAGTTTTGAGGTATTTGGTACATATATATGTAATATGTATATACATTAACCAAATTATGTGATTTCTAACCACATTTGTATTTTTTGTTTTCTAGTGGGGTATATATGCTAATCCTATTTATTCGGAAAAAGGAGACTTTCCTGAAGTTATGAAAGAAAAGATTGCAGTTAAAAGTAAGGCTCAAGGATACCCTAGATCCAGGCTTCCTGAATTCACTTCTGAAGAAATTGAATTAATTAAAGGAAGTTCTGATTTCTTTGGCCTTAACCATTATACTACAAGTCTTGTGTATAGAAATGAATCTGTGTACGGTTTCTATCCTTCACCGTCTTATTTAGATGACACTGATACAATATCATACAAAGATAGTTCATGGGAAGGCGGTGCTTCGGCCTGGCTAAAGGTAATTTTTATAAAATTGATAAAATAAATTTAAGTAAACCCGAAAAAAACAGCGTCATGCGGTATCGCGCACACAGCAGGGTAGGCAAAAGGCTAGCGTTAAGACACTCCGTTCCCCACTTTCCGCTGAATTCTGGAGGCATTGCGTGTTGAGGGGCGGAACTCAACGCGCCGCTTTGTCTTGACACCAGAGCGAAGAAATGAAAATATAAATTTAAATAAATATTTAATTTCCTCGAGTGGTGATCGCACCCACAACCAGTCACGTTTACAGTCACACATTTTAAAAATATTTTAATTTAAACAATCAATTAAAAAATATTTTTAAAATGCATTTTTTTTCTTAAAAAGCTAGATATGAATATTTAAAAACGAATTAACATTTTATTTCAAATTAATTATTAAAAACAATTATTCAACATTTATTTTTTTAATTAATTAACTCTTTTAAAATATGAAATTAATATACGGTAATTACTTTTTGCTTTTACGCTATATAAAAACATTACAAACATTAACATTATTAACATTACAAACCTTTACATTTAAAATCTGTTTACTAGAATTTTTTTTTTAAGGTTGTACCATCAGGCTTCTATAAAATTTTGAAGAAAATAAGAGAAGATTATGGCAACCCTCCTGTCTTCGTCACGGAAAATGGTTTTTCTACCCGTGGAGGACTTGAAGACGACGATAGAGTTAACTACTATAGACTCTACCTCGACGCAATGTTAGACGCGATTGAAGAAGGCTCTGATGTCAGAGTGTACACTGCGTGGAGCCTAATGGATAACTTTGAATGGTTGCATGGATACAAGTAAGAATTAATTTATTTTCATCAAATTTAATCCTTCATAATGTAAATAATTTAATTTACTTTTTATTATTAAATTAATCGTAAATTTTTCAGTCAAAGATTTGGTCTATATGAGGTTGACTACGAAAGTCCGGAGAGAACTCGTACACCACGCAAAAGTGCCTACGTCTATAAAGAGATCATACGAAGTCGTAGTCTTGATTTCTATTATGAGCCGGACACGTCTGTTCCTATTAAAATAGAAGATGGCTACTAAAATATTGAAAATATAGTGGATAATAATAAATAACTTAAACAGAATCATCAATTTTATTTCTAACTAGTGGCCTGCTCGCGGCTTTGCCCGCTTGAATTACATGATTATTCATTTAAGAAATATAGATATTACAAACAGCCTTAACTATTAATTAATTGATTTGGATAAGTACTCACGATATTATTTGTAAAATAACTTATCTAGCTCCTGTACAGTTTTTAAATTAGTAACATATATTATTAGTTAAATATATAATTGGTATACAGAATATACATAGAAAGCACGTTTTTAGGCATTTTTATATAATCTATAAAATAATCAACATTTTCGGTCAAGTACAAGTCGTACTCATGTCCGAGAGTTTCGTACCAGTTTCACGAATTGGAGGTACACCAAAAGAATAACTAATTAAGTTGTCATTTTGTATCAAATTACAGATTAAAATTTGTACCTAATGGTTCTTTTCTGTGACACAAATACAACAAGTATTCAATTTTTGAAAAATAATTTTGGAATTTTCCTTTATACGTGCCGTAAATTTTAACTTCTTAACAAATTTCGTGATTGTATATCAACGGGAAGTACCTTATAGTTATGATAGAAAATGCGACAAAAAACAAAGCATAAACCCTCATATTTCATCGTCATTTGATTGCGATGATTTAGAAGATAGATTTTTTGTGCTTTAAGGGAATATAGACTTGAACATTGAGGTATCTAACCTTTAACCGATCTTGTACAAAATAGTCTTGACAGACGGACAGGCGGACAAACAACAAAGTTATGTTATAAGAATTTTGAGGTATGTACCCTAAAATACCCTTGGCACATATATACATGCAACATACAGGTGCAATAGTGCAATGTCGGTACGTATCGCTTGTAAGTTATGAAATAATACTGCGGTATATTTTTATAAACAGTGTAAGAGCATTTTTTTCTTGAGACACAATTTTTTAGAGGTTGCTCCCAAAAGTTAATTATTTTATACGTTTCTTAAAAAAATATTAATAACATAAACGAACGAACGGACTGAAGAACCTATTCAAAATATTTCTTTGAATATTAAGTTATTCTTTATCACTGTGTTAAATAATTATTAATTAAGCTAGACTGTTACGAAGGTAATCTTCACCAACAATTCAATTTAGTTTACTTTGTAGTTAGTACTATGAATAATTGTACTTTAAAAATACGTAAATTTATCAACAGTCAAATAAATAAGACGTTTCTAAAGTCATTCTTTTGGACTTACAATTGGACTGTAACCATTCGAACATTGTAAGAAAAATACTACTATGTTTATGTTAAATTTATTATAAGTATAGATTACACTTACATGACGTAATTAACGTTTAGCAAATAATAACTCAACAATATGTTTTATTCGTTATGAACATTCATTATCATATGTAGTCAATAGATATCATTGCGTATGTTTCTTTTTTTTCAAATATAAATATCTTTAAAACTTTAAGTACATTGTTTTTTGATAGAGTGTAGCGGTAACCTTTCCACACTATAAAAATATTTTTTTTCATGCACAGCGCCATCTATTTAAATTTCACCTAACATAAAATTATATTAACCGAAAACGATGTTGTGCTAGAGTATTAAAATGATTAATATTCCTCCCGTCGTAATTAGTGTTTAATTCCACAGAATGTTTTTTGCGTTATCAAGATTCGTTAGTACCTACTATTTGTTGTCAATAGATAGCGTTACGTGTATGAAAGAGAGTATCAAGATTCGTTATTACTTACTATTAGTTGTCAATAGATAGCGTTACTTGTAGCGATTTTTTACTATCTCAAATATAAACTTCTTGAAAACTTAAAAACTTATCTCTTGATATCTTATCTTTTGATAGAGTGAAGCGATTACAATGAAATAAACACTAAAAGCTACTTTGATTTATTTGTAAATTTTATGTATAAAAGTTGCTTAAATTTATTGTGTACTTTTTACGTGAAACGTGTTGACATAAACAGATAAACAGAACAACAGACAAAAATTCCAAAAATGTTGAAAATGGATTCTGTTAATTATCCTTTAACACCCTGACAATTTTTTTTTAAAATATTTTCAATGTACAGAAACGACTTTTCTACAGATTTATTAAAAGTATAGACTAGCGGCCCGTTTGCAGCTTCTCCCACTTGAATTACACAATTATTTATTTAGTATCCTGTTGTATACTTACGTATACTTATAAAGTAATAAGTAGTAATAGTTATAAGCTATATCTTTACATAAAAAACCGGTCAAGTGCGAATCGGACTCACACACGAGAGGTTTCGTACCATTGTATATAAAAAAACTATGTATAGGATCCCCTTAAATATTTATTTTATTTTGTTTTTTAGCGTGTCCTTCGTTTGTTCTCTATTCAGCGTGATACCGATACCAATGGGTGGTGATTTTTGTCCAAAATTCACGCTCAATATGTTCTTTAGTTAAATTGAACAAGCTTTACATTTGAGCTTATTACATTTAAATCAATTCAAAACCGATAATCATTATAATAAAATTGCTTTAGTGATCTTTGATAAAAATATATTTCAAAATAAAATTAAATGTTTATAATAAATTAAAATGTGTGACAAGTAACCAGTACATTTTAATACGTTGATAACACTTAATAAATAACTTTTATTAAATTTCTTTTTTGAGATGTGTATTTTAGAAAAAATATTTATTATTTATTGAGTATGGTTCTCTATATTGTATTGGTTATCTATATTGTACGAATCGTAATGCACTAAGTAAATGATAATTTAAGTGTTTTGGTAATTTATTGGTATTAAAAAAAGTGTTATTTCACATCTATTTAAAAATGCATAGCAAATGCATTTTTTGCCGCGAAAAGTCTGACTCCGCGAGAATTTCAAGATAAAAATTTGTCTATATGAAACAACCTCCTCTTATTTTCAATGTTAGTTTCATGATAATCAGTTCACAAGATCCGAACAAACACTAAAAATTTCGAGAAAAACTTTTGGTCAAATTTTGGCGTTATACGCCACGTATTATCCGCTGTGCCTTACCAGACAGTAATTCAGTAACAGATGAGTTTTATACATCTGAATATAAATAATATATCACTATTAAAATGCTTAACTACACCGAGTTATTATATTTAAAAGAGCTTTATTTCCAAAATATTATGGAAATTACAGTAGTAAGATGTTTTTTTATTTATTTATAGATTCGATCTGCCAATCCCGTCTGATGTATCAGATCTCAAATTAAAGATCAGCTTCATACTATATCGCGCATACAGAAGGCTAGGCACAGGGAACCTAGTGTTAAAACATTCTGTTCGCCACTATCCACCGAATTCTGGAGGCATTACCAGTTGAGTGACGGAACTCAACGCCTCGTTTGGCCTTGACACCAGAGCGATGAAATGGAAATATAAATTTAAATAAATACTTCATTTCCTCGAGTGGGGATCGAACCCACAACCAGTCGCATTTACGTCAAGTCACCCTTAGTGCCTCTGCGCCACGACTGGCTTCGTCTTTTGGAAATGGATATAATCGTAAGCTAGTTATATACAGCTTTCTGTGATTGTAAATGGTTTATATTCTTCTTTACATCGGAATAAAAAAAACTAGGTACTAGCAGAAGAAGGTACCAGTGTAGATGTTTATAATCTAAATTCCCTTTGCAATGTGCTTTATATTTTAAAACATAGTATAAAATATCGCTCGTATCTATTGCGAGTTACCCAGATTGACTGTACTCAGAAATTAATATCAATTGTCGTAACTATTTCATACATCTTATTTAGCACAATATAATGCTTTTATTAGGTAAAATAATAAAACACGATCATAAGTACATTAATCTCAACCTAAAAATAAAATATAATGGTAATAAACACATTTTGGCAACATATCAGAATATATTTGGATCGAAACATTAAAAAGAATTCTGATACATTTTTTTTACGAATATATTATTTTTTAAATAAATTTTTAAGCAAAAATATTACATTATAGTATTATTGATAGAGAATTGAGAAACTCTATATAGAGTCTATTAGATGTAACGAAGTAAGCTTCATAGATTCTATCTGCCAACCCTCGCGTATTTTAAAAGATGATTTAGAACTTGCAGCCAATAAGAGACGCAATGGTCATTTAGATGCTAAAATCAAAACAGCTACTTACTGGGTACGCAATGGGAGGTTATAGATTTCTTTTTGTTTCCGGATGAGAAAAATTTTACAACTGAGTAATATTATAACAAACTTAATAACCGTATTTATTTTGAAAATCCAATGAAGCCCATTTAGTTAACAGAGTTCTACGTGGACATTATCCGACTTCAGTGTTTCAGCCATATGGTATCAAATCATCGGCACAAGTGTATCAAGGTACCATTCTTACGAAAGTAGTTAAAGCATTTAACAACAATAACCAAGATTGATATGTTCAGCAAGACCCGGCACTGGATCAAGGTCAAAGGCCATCCAATGTTGATTAGAAACGAACATTCCGGATTTCATCAGAGCTGAGAACTGGCTGTCATCTAGTCCTGATCTTAATATTATTACTTTTTGTAAAGATATGAATACTATTAGTCATTAATACAATAAGTTCTGTGTTCATCCGACTTAAATTAATTGGTTACGTTAGTTATGAAAAACTCAAAAGTAGGTCAAAATTACAGCTTTTTATTTTTAATGATATATTTAAATTATTTTATTAATTTATGAAATAATTTAAATATCTTTCGCAGTTACATATAATTAACATTGTTAATTATGAATTATATAAATAACTAGCATCATGTTTTTTTAATATACCACGAATTGGTATCGCTATTAATTTCGGAGGCATATGTTTTGACTATAAATACGCATTATGCATTGAATATATTTTTTTCTTATATATACCCTGTAAAAAGTAATAATTAATCTTCAACATTCAATGTATGGATATTTACATACAGTATCAGGTTCACATTGTATTATTTATTAACAAATCACTAACAGGCAAAACGCATAATAATAATGACATACTTGAACAAAATATCTTAATTAATCATTTAACCATTACAAACACTAGCTGGGCATGTAATAAAAGCTTTTATTAAGCAACGAGATTTTAATATAAAATATCAAAAAATTCTCTAGGTATATGAATAAATTAAGTTTTTTACTCTTTTATATTCGTATTTGTTGACTAATGCGTACTTACTTGCGTGTTGTAATATAAACCTTCATAGCGTTATTGTGAAACATGCGAGTACATGTTACATAGTGCATTATTTGATGATGGTGTCCTCCCGGACGTACCAGTCACCAGCGTAGTTGACACTTTGACACTCCCAGACGTACCAGTCACCAGCGTAGTTGACACTTCGTTAGCAGACTCTCCATACCGGTAATTTTAGTCCGATGAAGAACTTCAGAGTTAGGGACACGATCCTGCCATTTCAAACGAAGGAAGGAGACACTTCATGTGAAAGACATCAAGACGTCTGATTTCACCCTTGTACAGACACCAGGTCTCCGAGGCATACACAAGGAGAGGTAGGATGATTGCTCCATAGACGGCAAGTTTTGTGTGGAGCTTTAGGTCGCGAGACTTCCATACTCTTTGGTTCAATTTACCAAAAGCAGCAACGGCTTTGGCGATTCGCGCAGATATGTCAGACTCGAGACGATTGTCGCTACGAAATAAACTTCCTAAATACCGGAAGGTATTGACTTTGTCTAGTTTTTTCCCACCTAAGTGCACAGCAGTGTTACTAGCATATTTTCTTCTTGCAGGCTGTTTCAGAATCTGAGTACAAGGTCGAATTTTCGATAAGAGTCATCTAAATTGTCGACGTATCTTTGAAAATTTTCCAAACTGTCAGCCATAAGGCAAACATCGATCGAAAATTGTATAAAAATATAATGTAATTGTGCATGTTTTAGCACATTTAAATTATATTTTTATATAATTTTCGAGCAAGAGTCGTATGTGTAGACATCTAACGAACGCTTTCACTAATGAATCTGATATATATTTTAAGAAAGAAGCTTCCATTATCATTCTCTACAGAATGTTTTGATGAGGATTAAGATAAAATACCACTTGATCTTCTATTTTATCAAAACAATATGTAACTTATGTCTGAAACATATATATATCCATACCTATATTATAAATTCGAAAGTAACTCTGTCTGTCTGTCTGTCTCTTACGCAATCAGGGCCAAACCGCTAATTCAATTATGATAAAATACTCATATAGAGATACTTGAGGGTCTTCGGATGAACATAGGTTACTTATTTTTTCTCATATTTGTAATATTGTCGATATATATTAATATATTAAAATACTTTTTAGTTTGACAGGCAATTTATTCTGCCATGTTAATAACAACCGACCATAACAAAAATATTGTTCTTTAAATAATGTTTAAAAAAGTCCACGATGGTATATGTTTATCTCTGAAAGTTGAGCAAAAGTAACCATTTTAATTAATTTACTTTATATTTATTGAGTTTTTGTTGCACGTATTTTCTATAGTTTAATATTGATCCTTATGAAAATGAATATAATAGTCACTTTTAGCATTTCATCTAGATTGAAATTATAGTTTACTGTATAACATTCTAATAAATAATTAAGATGTCACTGATTCGAAATGACTTAGCCTAGCGAGCGGCATAGTATGACCGACGCGAAGGGGCAGATGACTTTGACGGTTTTGTAAATTTTCATACATTTTCGAACTACTGTTAATTTTTATGTAATTATTTGCTGTTTATAATTAATTTATACTTTTCTTTGGTTCTTCGCTTATTCGAGTAGAAGATTAGTTAGATTTTCATAAATTTCTTGGTGTGGTGTAAGTTGCGGCCCTGCGCGCCATCGGCATAGTATTATTTAAGTATTTATTATTTAAGGAAAGAATTATTGGTTATTTCATCTCGATTGGATGGTTATCTATACCATTATTATACACTTAATAAATTATAGTTTTTTGCGATTTTATTTGATATTGCTCGCGAAACTTATCATATTTAATGTAGAAAGAACTTTAATTGTTTCATATAGTAGCTATGTACGCGCGCAAGGAAAACGTGTAAAAAGATTTTTCCCGGGTAAATCAGTAAAATCGATCATTGAAAGTCCAATAAAAATCAGTTCAATTATTCTGGACATTAGCTCGGGGAAATAGAAAGACAGACAGAGACAAAAAATATAATATTTTTTATTGTATTTAAGTATTATGTAAATAACCACATCACTTGCAAAAACATAGCACAACACATTTAATTTTAATTCTTTTAAATATTTATTTTACTTTGATGATATTAGATAATAATGTAGCTGGTTTAGTTGAGTTTTTTTTTAATATTTTAATATGATTACGTTTACTTATAATTTTTTTCATTTAAATTAGTTATATATTTCCAAAAACAATTTCATAAATATATCTAATAAGCATTCGTATAGTTCAAGCGGGCGAAGCCGCGTCCGGGTCCACTAGTATATATATATTTTCGTTACGGATTTACCTTAAATTTGTCAAATTATTCTGAAATCTATAAAAACAATGATAAGAATTAAAAGCGCGATATGTCGATCATTTTCAATTATGGTGAAGATAAAAAGAGGAAAATAGCAAAAAGGAGGTATTTAAGAACGGTAGCCTCACTCTAAGATATGTCTGCCTGTGAACACACAGCAACATGCAGCGGGTCACAATATTTATGTAAGTGTCACTTTAATAAATAATTAATATCAACATGTTAAAAAGGACAACAACGTAATATAATATCACATTTTCTACGTAAATGTAAATATTTAAATATTAAATCATTTACATACTCGTATTTCAAAATTTATAATTTTTAAAATTGAATGTCTTTTCCACGTAGTCTATAAGTAAGATGAAAAACCTTTAATTAATTATTTTTTTATAGAGATTGTAATATTTGACTTACAGATTATTGGGTTTAGCTTGCTTTAGCTCTATTGAGAGCAAAGCTGCTAATCGGCATGAGGTCAGAAAGTTCCCTGCAAATTTACTTTTTGGAACAGCTACAGCATCTTATCAAGTAGAAGGAGGATGGAACGAAGATGGTAACATTAAAAGCAATAGTAATTAATAAATAAAATAAATATAAATAGGAGAATAGAGGCCAGTGCACCACGCAGGGGCATAAAGTATAACTGTAAGCTCTACTGGTTGTGGGTTTGATTCCTATTCGAGGAAATGAAATATTTATTAAAATGTGTATTTCCATTTCTTCGCTCTGGTGTCGAGGAAAAGCGCGTCGTTGAGTTCCGCCATTCAACACACAATGCCTCCAGAATTTCTTTGGTAAAATATATTATTCTCCTTGCAGGTAAATCTGAAAATATATGGGATAACTTAAGCCATAAAAAAGATTGTGCTATCGCAGAATGTCACACAGGTGACGTTGCAGACGACTCCTACCACCAGTACAAGAGAGATGTGGAGATGATGCGAGAATTAGGCCTCGATTTCTATAGATTTTCTCTATCATGGACTAGAATTCTGCCAACTAGTTTTCCCGACAAAATAAATGAAAAAGGAGTAGAATATTACAATAATTTGATAGATGAAATGCTAAAATACAACATCACGCCTATGGTTACCTTATACCATTGGGATTTGCCACAAAGATTACAAGATTTAGGAGGATGGAGTAATCC
>JAATLQ010031102.1:0-10276 GCA_013421005.1 Heliconius erato x Heliconius himera | reverse complement strand
TATGTTATCCTAAGATTTTTGTGGTCCTTTGTTTTTTAAATGTGGTGGTACCAAACAGATTTTACAAGTTTTCTCTTTTAGTTCATAGATTCTAGGTTCACCAACACTAATCTTGTTATATCTCACTCTTATTCACAGAAAAATGTAGTCTTTTTCAAGTTATATTAATTAACACTATTTTTAATTTGCAAGATAACACTGAGCCGATGTCAATAGTGGCACGGTAGCGCCCTCTCTCCTAGTTTATGTATGTTTATATATTTATATGTATGTGCCTTTAGAACAAAAATAAAATGAATATGTACTAACATAGGGTAAGTTTTTAAATGTAACTAACAAGTGGACCAAGTCTTAATTAAATAAATTATTATTATTATTATTATTATAAATATTTACATAAAATAGTAATATAGGAACTGTATAGTGCATAATCTATCTTTAAAAGCTCAATCTGGGAATTGAACCAGTTAACTAAACTAGTTAATTAAACCACTACACCAGGTGTGTCAATAAGTATTTATTAATTAATATATAATAAAAATATAACAGAGCAGTGTTCCTTTTCATTGGATCATTATAGATTTCATTTTAATTCTTTATCCCGATATTGTCAATTGTCAGATATAGGCTTATTATAAATCCACTTCGTTCAATGTATATTAATAAATTGAATTGTTCGCCGCAAAATTAAAATAAAATGTGGATTTTAAAAACCCATTGTGGTGAAGTTGTGCAGTTTCTGAGCGTTTTCGATGGTTGTGAGTTCGATTTAAAAAAAAATCGATTTTAAAAAAGCCAAGGCAAAGGCTAAGTGCGAGTCGGTATTTTTCAACTTTGGCAATATACGACAAAGCGCGGCGTTGAGTTTCGCCACAAATAGTGTCTTAACACTATGTTCTATTCTAGTTTGAGCTGAAGAAAGCGTGAAATAAAAAAAATATTTTCTTATAAGATTGAACTCTGACACATAAGTATTATTGTAAGTTTGCGATTTGCGGACCCTTTCGTTTTTATTACATTTTTCTTACTTCAATGTATGTTACATCTATAATTTGGGATTCAGCATCTTTTTTATTGCTTTTATAATAAGAAGTTTTATAGACCAAAGTGGTCTAAGCCGTTTCATAACTGATTTTTTTTGATTTCACTCTGTATCTCTCATATAGCAGAGGAGGAAGACGTGTAAACCTAGTGTGACGACACTGTTTACAATGGAACTTAGTTGCATTTTCTTTTGGTATCAAAATGAGAAAAAGAGAATAACTACTTATTTAGAAAACGTGTAAAAAATTGAAGGTGCGCCTCCTGGGAACCAACAGGACCTGGTCGGTTTCCAGGAGGCGTGGGTTCGAGTCCCGCTACGTTAAATTTTTTATACGTTTTCTAAATAAGTATTTTTCTTTCCTAAGTGTGGAATAACACTTTAAAAATGTATGAAAATGGATAATTACTTCCTCGGACTGGGAATTTACTGAAAAACATATTTTTTATATACACACTTTATTTTTGGCCGTCATAGAGTAGTGGATCAGTGCCTTATTGTAAACGTGGTTACGGGTTCGATCTACTTTTAAATGGTCATTGGTCAAGTTATATAAAAGTGTTATTGTTGTTGGTGGTCAGTAGAGGCGTAGGGGTAAAGTATGGAATAAAAAAGTAACAAGGCAAAGCGCGGCGTTGAGTTCCGCCACTTAACACGTAATACCTCAAGAATTCGGCGGGAAGTAGAAAACGGAAGATTCTTATTGGGGAACTAGACACCCTCTGCCTGCTCACTGGATGCAGGGTGAAGCTAAAAGAGAGTTTTTCACGCATGGCAAGGTAGGTAGAGGGAACGTAGTGTTAAGATACTACTTTTCTCACGCACCGCCCAATTTTCAAGACATTGTGTGAGTGTTAAGTAGCAGGACCAAACGGCGCGTTTTGTTTGGCCACAGCGGGGAAAATTAAAATGTCAACTGCGCCACAACTTTGTAATACTTATTTAGAAAACGTATAAAAATTTACTCGTAGCGGGACTCGAACCCGCGCCTTCTGGAAAACGACCAGGTCCAGGAAGCGCGGGTTCGAGTCCCGCTACGTTCAATTTTTTATACGTTTTCTAAATAAGTAGTTTTCTTTTCTAAGTGTGGAATAACATTTTAAAAAAGTAAAAAAAAAACTTTATAATATTTATTGTTATTATCACTTACGGTCCTTAAAGAGAATATAATAAATAACTAAACTTTTAATAGAGTTTCTTTAGTGAAAATTAAAGAATAAAAATAAATAGAAATGACATAACATACAATAGGCTTAAGGAGAGCATCTAGTGTTGAGACACTCAGTTACCCATCAAGACACTTCTGTTCAGCACTATCCGCCGAACTCTTGAGGTGAACTCTTAAATATTGCATTCCCCCGAGTGGAAATCGAATCCACAACTTCCGGTCGCACAATAATACCCAATCTCTAGTTTTTTGTTCGATTAGACAAACTGCAGCGTTGACTTCATCCACTTAAATTACAATATCTAAAATATTTTTTTATATAATAAAAAAATAAAAAAAAAAAAATCAAAATGACTTTATTTTAATATCAATCGGATATTGTCACCTCGCGCTCTACATTCTTACATTAGTTCCCAATATAGACATTTTCCATCTCTTTCGCAACCATACAAACATTTTCATGTTAGACAGAGATAAAATATTACACAAGTCTTATTTTCAGAACTTTCTTCAGTCAACTCCCGGTCGTCGACGGGAAAGCACGCGCCTTTCGGAATAAAAGTAAATAGTGTCGTGTTGTGTGTGCTAGTGTTGTGTGTTTGCCAATAAGTTCTTTTAAAAAAAAATAAGAACGAAGTGATTTATATGTAAGTATTTTTTTTAATTCGATAAAAATATAGGATTTTTTGAGTGTTTGTAAAATTTAATTTTCAAAATTTTCATTTTTGCTTATAATCTCTAAACAAAAATGTTTATTTAATATAATTTTATGAATAATACGTTATATAGGCAAATTTAATTTTATTCTGATTCTGTAAATAAATTGTATTAATAGTATAAAATATCTTGATTAAGAGTAAA
The DNA here is from genome assembly GCA_013421005.1 of Heliconius erato x Heliconius himera. NCBI lineage: Eukaryota > Metazoa > Arthropoda > Insecta > Lepidoptera > Nymphalidae > Heliconius > Heliconius erato x Heliconius himera. The sequence goes on along the minus strand of JAATLQ010031102.1, from coordinate 7,205 downwards.
AGTGACTTTTGGCACGAGTTTAAAAGTTTTATTTCAATAAATGTAACAATTGTCTTAATGTGAAAAATGACCTTATTTCTGGCTTTAAAAAAATAATTTGTGAATTTGTTCGATTTGGATAATGGATGTTTGCATGTTTTCCACAAACTTCTCGGAATCTAAAAGTAGAAGTAGTAGTAGTAGTACTTGAAGTATTTTTTTTATTAAAATGTAATATATTTCAAATAATCCAGTCATCATTTTAAATTAAAATCGCAATTTTGAGATATAGATATTTACTAAGGTAATAGATAGGTAATTCAAGTCGGTTTTAATTTTTACAAATTACTTTTTATTTTGTATGAATGGTCGTGCTTATGTACATTTGAATCTTACACATAATAAAATTGCGTCTTTAGTACAACTAAATAATAAAAAATATTTTCACTATAAAATTATTTTCTTATCTTCTAGCTATATACTCAATACAGCAGAGTAGGCAGAGGGAACCTAATGTAATGATACTCAGTGCCCCACTTTCCCCCCAATTCGAGACATTGCGTGTTGAGTGGAATGAGAAACTCAACGACGCACTTTGCCTTGTTACCAGAGCGGGAAGTGATAATAATTTATTCCCCTGAATGAGAATCAAACCCACAACGTTCACTTTTATAGCCAGATACTGTGTCGCTGCGCCACGAAAACCTTAGTTTAAATTTCCAATCGTATTTTATAACATTTCAAAGTGCTATTTATATTTAGTGTTTCATAAAAGTTATTATAACAACACGCACAATATTCGATATAGCTCTTATTTTAAACAGTATATGAAATCTTAGACGCGAACTACTCTTAACACTGCTTGTGACGCAAAGAGAGGCGTTAAGTTCCGCCACTGAACACGCAATATCTCGAACGTTAGGCGGTGCGTGTGAAACCGAGTGTGATAAAAAAAATTCTCGTATATACATATCAGGTGAAAAAAATTACATGAACCTTGGTCCTTGGATGTCATCCAAGAATCTTGGCCAAATAAGCTATACGTTCATTATTATATAGTAAATCATTCAATCTGACGAGGCTTACATTTTTGCTACGTATAAATTTTATATGAAACGTAAATGTATTTAAAAAAAGTATATTATTTTTTTAATTAGAAATGGATAAAACTAAAGAATAAACAGATACTATATTTTATTACGTTCTCTAAAATTTCAAGACATTTCGTGTTGAGTAGTGGAACTCTACGCCGCGCTTAATCTACCAGAGCGGGGAAAATAAAAAAAAATAAATATAATTATTCCCCCCAGCGGGAATTAAATCCACATAACTATCTTTAATTTTATGGTAATTCAACACTATGGCGTGAGGTCTCGTTAAATGCGTGTTATATATAGAACGAATGGTATTTTAGGAATTTCTATTGAAATAGAAAAGCTTGGGGCAACTTTAGTAAACAATTTCCATTATGTACCTACAAAATTGCTGTTATAATAGTATTGTATAAAATATTAGCGCGAGAGCATAGCGTCTGACAGTAAGCGTGACAGTTGTGGGTACGATTCCCATTCAGAGAAAAGCTTTAGCTTCACGCTGTATCCCGCACACAGCAGGGTAGGCACAGGGAGCCTAGTGTTAAGACACTCTCCAAGACGTTTTTCACTTTCCGCCGAGTTCTGAAGGTATTCAGGTTCAGTGGCGCGCTTTGCCTCCACACCAGAGCGAAAAAATGAATATATAGATGTAAAAAAAAACATTTCCTGGAGTGGGGTCGAACTCGCAACCAGTCGCGTTTACACTCACACTTTGTGCACCTGTACCACGACTGACCGCCACTTAATATGCAATTTCTTCAACCCCTGTCCCTGTCCAAAGTCCCTGACTTATACAAACGAGAAGCCTAAAAAAACCGGATAAGGGCGAGTCGAGCTCGCCCACCGAGGATTCCGTAAAAAATAAAAAGTCTTTAGCATTTTCTGAAATTCAGGCTTGGCTTAGCCAGAGCCCTTTCATTTGATACCTCACTTGAACTAGCGGCTTTAATACTAAAATTTGCCCCCTTTTTCAGGCTATTATTGTCGAAATAGACGTTTTTTAAATATAGAAATAATTTTTTTTTCATAAATCGTAGGGCCGTAGATAAAAGCATATTATTTGAATTTCAACTCGATATCTCCAAGCGTTCCTTAGGTAAAAGCTCTTGACAGACAGACAGGCAGGCAGACAGACGGACAACAAAGTGATCTTATAAGGGTTCCTTTTTTGCTTGAAAGGTACGGAACCCTAAAAATCATGTAGTTTAGAAAGATAGGTGCCAATTCAATTTATGTTTAAGATAATCATAGCAGGGTAGGCAGAGGGAATCTGAGCACCTAGTGTTAGGACACTCCGTTCCCATTAAGTAGCGGAAGTATTTTTGTTTTAAATCATAATATTATTTAATCTAAATATTTTATACTTCACGTACAGTTTACACTATAGGGAAGTGTTCTTAAAAAAATATAGCCTCAAGTGTGAATCGAACTCACGACTATACCCTACTACATTCAAACACCGGGATAACTCTAAGGTTAATATAACATAATCTTTGTGATATATGTACGAAAGAAGTATTCTAAGAATTTCCAAATCACCCTCTTTACTAACTAATATCTAGGGGTGCAAAATTCAATGGCATACCATAATTCACATCGGTAATAAATAACGAAATAATTGACTTGAAAATAACTGCTTAAGTATTAGAAGATAATACGCAGGAGCACGGGTTGTGGATTCGATTCCCACTCGAGGAAACGAGATATTTAATATTTCTATTTCCTCGACCTGGTTACGAGGCAAAACGCGGCGTTGAGCTCCACCTTTCATCAGAATACGGCGGAAAGTGGGGAACGGAAGTATCTTAATGTAAACAGAGTGTCTTAACTCTAGGTTTTCAAGTTACCTTTGCCTATTATGTTATTTCCGTAATATTGCGTTGTTGTGGTGCAGTAGTCAATTTTTAGTTTGAGCATTCGCGATGGTTGTGATTTCGATGTTCATTTGCGAAAATTTAAATGACCTTTTTAATACCAATATATGTATGTTTATCAATTTTTATATCGTAGATGAATCTCATATCCTGAATTTTAATGTTTATTTCTCTTCTTTCAATATGTGTTGTAATTGGCTCTCAAAAACATCAAAGCATGTTGAATCTTAATATGAAAATAATAAGCAAAATATGGTATTCTAGAGAATTGAGGTGTGTGTATAGTACGTACGTACTTAATCTATATATATAAAAGGACTTGTGCTGACTGAGGTAAGACGCACGCAGAGCCGTAACCGCTGATGGTAGAAACGTGAAATTTGGGCAGATGTTTATTTTCATATTCTGGACATCCACTAAGAAGGGAATTTGAAAAATTTTAACCCTAAAGGGATGAAATAGGGGTTGAAAGTTTGTATGGATTTTTTTTTAATCTGTACCGATTTTTATAAAATTTGAAATTCAGACTCTTAAAAATATTTCATTGAACACGTGTTTCATGGTTTTTAAGAATTCACCCCCTAAGGGTTCAAATAAGGGGTTGAAAGTTTATATGGAAAAATCTTTAAATTGCCACCGATTTTTATAAAAATTTAAATTCAGACTGTTATAAATATTTTATTGAACACGTGTTTCGTGGTTTTTTTAGAATTCACTCCTAATAAGCGGGCGAAGCCGCGCGCGCCCTCTAGTAATCTATATATATAAAACGACTTGTGCTGACTAACTGAGGTAAGATGCACGCAGAGCCGTAACCGCTGATGGTAGAAACGTGAAATTTGGGCAGATGTTTATTTTCATATTCTGGACATCCACTAAGAAGGGAATTTGAAAAATTTTAACCCTAAAGGGATGAAATAGGGGTTGAAAGTTTGTATGGAAAAAAAATTTAATCTGTACCGATTTTAATAAAATTTGAAATTCAGACTCTTAAAAATATTTCATTGAACACGTGTTTCATGGTTTTTAAGAATTCACCCCCTAAGGGTTCAAATAAGGGGTTGAAAGTTTATATGGAAAAATCTTTAAGTTGCCACCGATTTTTATAAAAATTTAAATTCAGACTGTTAAAAATATTTTATTGAACACGTGTTTCGTGGTTTTTTTAGAATTCACTCTTAATAAGCGGGCGAAGCCGCGCGCGCCCTCTAGTAATATTATAAAGCTAAAGAGTTTGTTTGGTTGAGCGCTCTAATCTCAGGAAGTACTGATGTATGACTGTGTATTGATTTTTTTTTCGGTTGGATAGTTTATTTATCGAGGATGGCTATATTATATTACAAACTTCGACATATTTTATGTTGAGCGGCGGAACCCAACGCCGCACTTTGTCTAATTTTAAATAACAACACTATTGGACTAAAGGCCGGACGTTGCGCAGCGGCACGTGGTGTGACTGTAAAACCGACTGGTTGTGGGTTCGATCCCCACTCGAGGAGATGAAATATTTACTTAAATTTATATTTCCATTTCTTCGCTCTGGTGTCGAGGTTAAGCGCGGCGTTGAGTTCTGCCACTCAACACGCAATGCCTCCAGAATTCGGCAGAAAATGGGGAACGGAGTGTCTTTACACTAGGTTCCCTCTGCCTACCCTGCTGTGTGCGGGATACAGCGTGAAGCTGATGATTGGACTAAAAAATATTGTAAGTTTATATTAATGTCGCAAGTAGGTATAGTACAGCCAACTTAAGTTGTAAACTAAGTGAATTTCAAGACGGACTGACAAAGCCCTCTAGGAAGTAATAACATTACTTAAGCAATGTACCTATAGTAAAGGCTTTTAGAAGTAATCTGTTAGGTTGTGGGTTCAAGTCTATACTTATATTAAAAAGGTAAATAGGTTGTGTGGTTGATCGCACTAATCTAACGAACTACTGGTTCGGATTGCAAAGAATATTTTCTTGTTCGGTAGTCCATTTTAACGAGGCTATATGTAATTTTCTTTAGAAATTCTAAAGAAAATTACATCGAGAGTTATCTCAGATACTTGGTTTCATATGGGGTGAAGACACAGATAAAAACTACTTCTAAATATGATATGAATTAGTAAGATCTTTGAAATTCGCAATTTTTACATATTTTATATCAAACTTCTTAACTGGATTAAAGGCGTATATGTACGTATTTATCATTTTTGGAAACCCGACATTTGGAATACGTAATTTTTGTATTATTTTCTATCCTCCTATACCTATATGTACGGGATGTATTCTGTATACATCCCGTTCATAGCAGGGTAGGTAGAACGTGAGCCTAGTGTTAAGACACTCCGTTTCTGATTTACCGCCGAATTCAATCATCATTCAATCATCAATCATCATCATTAAATATTTTATTCCCCTGTGAGGGAATCGAAGTCACAATAGTCGTGCTTACAGTCATATACGCTTACTCCCCTTTGCCACGACTGGTCTTAAAGTGGTGCAGCGTTTAAAATTGTACATCTTTCTAAATATATGTTCTCGTTATAATATTTGAACCTGACACCCACAAACAACGACCCGTCAGGTACAAAACACAACAAAAATCACACGTCAAACACAAAAGTAAATAAAAAACATCACAATACCAAAAAATCAAAAGAATTTCGCAAAGAGAATGTGAACTCTGTAGGTAATTAATAAAAAATATAGACAACACGTACGTAGGATTGTTAGAACAATGCGGTATACAAAGCTGAAGCCGGTGAACTCATTCACTTTTTGCTTCGGAAGAGACCCTTGTGTACATATGTATATTTGTTTTTTTTGCTTATTTGACGCTATACAGCCGGATTGAGATAGTATATGAGTATATTAAAGATTGTGGGTTCGACTCCCATTGGGGGATTTAATAATTTACGTTTTCACGCGTTGGTAACAAGATAAATTTTGATCCGCATCCGGAGGAATGGTTTATAGTCTTATACATAACTTGGCTCTGGTGAGATGAAGTGAAACCATTTTTTTTAGCTTACCCGCTGTATCTAACCTACCCTAGTCTAAGTATTATTACTCCATTTCCCAATAAGATATATCTTTTCCCCACTTTCCGTCGAAATGTTGAGGCATTACGTATTGAGTGGTGGACAACGCAGCGCTTTGCCTCTTTAATAGATCGAGGAAATGATAACATAAAATATTTCATACCCCTGAGTGGAACTCATACCCACAACCGTCACGTTTACAGTCGCGCGCTTGTGCCCCTGCGCCACGACAGCCTCAAATACTTTACATTATACATACGACTTCTTCTCTTATAGCTGTATTAATGGTTTTTTTTAGATTCAAGCTGTTATCCGCATAAAGCAGAGTAGGCAGATGGAACCTGATGTTAAGTCACTCCGTTCGTGCGTGTACTGTGTTGGTAATTAATAAAAAAATATAGAAACTGAGAATTATACAACAATACGATGCACAAAGCTAGAGCCGGTGAACTTGTTCAATTTACTTGGCAGTTGGTATTCGCTTTTGCTTTCGAACAGTCCCTTATGTACATGTATTTGTTTTTGCTTAATTGAAGCCTTTGGGGCGTAGTGGCACAGTGTTTGATTGTTGCTATGGTTGCGGGTTAGATTCCTAATCAGGGGAATGAATTATTTACATTTTCTCTTACTCCACTTAACACGCAATGTTTCTTTAAGTGAGCGTAAAGTGTCTCCGTTTGCTATATACGGGTTACAGCGTGAAGCATATAAAATATTTATTCTTATATAACCTATTCTTATATATATAGATATTTACAATTTGCTTTAGCTTCACGCTGTATCCCGCACATAACAGAGTAGGCAAAGGGAACATGGTAAACCGCTGAAGTCTGAAGCCGTTGCGTGTCGAGTGACGAAACTCAACGCCGCGCTTTCCCTCGTTATCAGAGCAAGTAATCCATACCTATATTATAAATTCGAAAGTAACTCTGTCTGTCTGTCTGTCTGTGCCGCAATCAGGGCCAAACCGCTAATTCAATTGTAATAAAATAGTCATACAGAGATACTTGAGGGTCTTCGGATGAACATAGGTTACTTTTTTTTCTCATATTTGTAATATTGTCGATATATACTAATATATTAAAATATTTTTCAATTTGACAGGCAATTTATTCCGCCATGTTAATAACAACCGACCGTTGCTAAGCAACGGTTTGCAAAGTTTATTTGTTGTTATAAGCAAACGTCACCCAAAATGAGCTTGCTTAACGCATACATGGCGTGCGCCGACT
>JAATLQ010031101.1:0-10276 GCA_013421005.1 Heliconius erato x Heliconius himera | reverse complement strand
AACAATATGTCGACAGACAGACAGACAGACAGACAGACAGACAGACAAGAAATTCAAAAAAAATCTTTTTGCTTTCTATTAGTCTTTTTAAGTATCCCTCTATCCATTTCAGTCAAAATTACTAAATGTACAGACAAAATATTTTTACTGTCTTATTATATATAGAGATTAATGCAGATATACTTTATTTTTATCTTATCTTGCTATATTCGGAATTAAGCATGGCACATTCCAAAATAGGAAAATGAAATGAATTATATATATATGTGTATATATATATATATATATATATATATATATATATATATATATATATATATATATATATATATATATATATATATATATATATATATATATATATATATATATATATATATATATATATATATATATATATATATATATAAATTTAAATGAATTTATTTCCGAGAATGAGGATTGAACACATAACAATCGCTTTATATTCAGATACTGTCCCATTGCACCATGGCCTTTCACTGAAATTTAAAAAACAATAACGCTTAAAAATAGAATATTTTATAGAGCAATACACTTACTTGAGTTGAGAAAGCTTGCTGTTACTTAGTCCATGCATTTGAGGATTTGTAAATTTTAATACAAGACCATTTCCATCTATGATGATATCGTCCAAGTTTACTGGATCTGTTGAGTTTACTTCCAATTCAGGTATTCCCTTTGAAAATTGTTTAAGGCTACCTTGAATCTGTTCCTTTACACAACTTTCAAGATCGGGGTCTGTTATTGTGCATGGATGCATGTAGTCAGCTGCAATATAAAGTTATAAAATATTGTCACAAATTTGAAAATTTTAAACAATGATACTAAAGAATTTCATTTTTTTATTCACGGCGTCAAATAATCATTAAAGATAATTAAATAGCCTGATATTGAAAAAAATATCCAAAAGAAATATTAATGCAAATTAAAATCTCCACCGATAAATGATAATTCCAAAAAATGCACGCGTCGACGTGTGACGCCGTCTCAAAATTTCTTATACAGGTTTAGATATATCACGTTAGTTTAATGGTACACGTTCACAAGCACAAGAGTGTGAACGGAGTGCTCCTGCTTGGCCAAGTAGGCTTGGCTTGGCTTGTGAGAGCTCACTCGTCACCGATCCGGACCAATGTTAGTTTTTTAAAAAGATGATATTTTTTTTACATTTTTTAAAGTGTTATTTCACACTTAGAAAAGAAAAATACTTATTTAGAAAACGTATAAAAATTTGAACGTAGCGGGTCTTACCAGGCGCTCTGACCACTAAGCCATACGTTCTATGTCATGTTGAATGTATGGCTTAGTGGTCAGATGTAGTAAAGTATAGATGAAACTTGATGAAATTGACATTGCGGCAAGCGCTTTCCCAAACGTTGGCGCATATTCGAATACGGATGTGTTTTAATCGCAATATTTATATTAACATCTTAAGTAAAATAATAAATAGTGACAAATGACAAACTGCTTATTATTGTAATTACACTTATTTATATGTGTTTGTAAGTTTAGCTTAAGAGTAGTGTCTCTAAAAAAATTATATTTATACGGATTATGAATGAGATAAAATAAAAGAAAAAAAATCTTAGTTTCCTTGACAAATCAGAACAAAAAAATTGAAGTCATTTTAAATTCATAAAATGATATAAACTTATCTCAATATGCAAATTAAATTAATTTCAGAAATTTGACACATACATCTATGTTTTACTTCGTTTATGCCTTTTTTCACTAATTTCGGCATGTAAATGTATCCTAAAAACTTTTTATTTAAATAAAGAATTAATTACGAAAAAGGAAATTTGATTTTGAATAAAAATCAATATACATAAAATATTAGATAATTTTATCACATTTTAATGTTCGGAGAAAAAAAATAACAGAAGTTTTACTCGATTGAGTCATTACGGCGTTTAAGATAGGCCTTTTTGCACTTAAGTAAACTAATATTTTGTTAAGATTTATATATTTACTTTTACTAGAAGCAATGTGTTGTTATATACGTACGTTTTGAAACGAGATCGACAAAACATGACGTAGTATTAGTATGACGATAACACTCCAAAACGCTTAATCACTATTGGATGTTGTCAATCGATTTTTCCAGATTGATAAAATTAATAATGATCGATCGAAGTTGCCAGGTTATAGCGAACATTAACACATTGTTGTAATTATTATAAAGTTATCTTATAAGTAATTTGATAATTTACAATTAATTCTGAGGCCAGTCGTGGCGCAGCGGCACGAGGTGTGATTACAAAATCGACTGGTTGTGGGTTCGATGCCCACTCGAGGAGATGAAATATTTACTTAAATTTATATTTCCATTTCTTCGCTCTGGTGTCGAGATTAAGCGCGGCGTTGAGTTATGCCCCTCAACACGCAATACCTCCAGAATTCGGCAGAAAGTGGGGAACGGAGTGTCTTAACACTAGGTTCCCTCTGCCTACTCTTGTAGCATACAGCGTGAAGTTGATTATTACAATTAATTCTACTTAGCTCTACATCGAGACATCCCTAGTTATGAAATTGATACATAACAACCGCCACCAGTAACGAGCCCTCTTCTGCTGACTACGTGTGAACAACTAGTGCGTACTGGTACTTGTTGGGTGGTCAGAGAGTCCCGTCACACGACTTCTCCCTCCCGAGATTAGAGATTATCAGTTACATGAGTGTTTTGAGAATTTTACAAATTATAAGTCTATCAATTCGTTAGGTTAACGTAGAATGACCATCACAATCGCTATGAATAAATATAATTTTATTGTCCAGACACTGACACTATACACTCTTATTTCGCCGATTTCACTTTTAATAGATTTCATCAATAACCGCATGTTTTTCACACTTATACCCTTAATTACTATTGAATCTCTCTACTGATGTCTGCTGGGTAGGTTTATGGCAGATAATTTGGGGTACTTTCTGAATTCCATGCTGTAGTCCGCATAGAGCAAGGTAGGCAGGGGGAACCTAGTGGTAAGATACTTCGTCCTCTATTTATCGCCGAATTTTCGAAGCATTGCGTGTTGAGTGGTGGAAACTTAACACTCCGCTTTGTCCCGACACCAGAGTGAAGAAATGAAAATAATTAATTTTCTGAAGGGGGACTCAGCCCACAACCTAATCACCTACTATGCAATCGTTACAATTGTTACTTACTTTACTTAATTTAAACTTAATACAGAGACCATACACAATTTTGCAATTTAAATCTACATAACATATAACGTTTTAGGCCTGCAAGACTCGGCAAATGTTTTGGAGTCAAATTCTTTCACTATCATGTAAGGATTTTTGAGAATTAGGGATTATAAATATTATGATCTTGGAAAATAGGGATTGGATACAATTTATAGTACGTGTAAGTTTCTCTATGAGCAGATTTTTTAAAGTTAACTGATCTTTACAATATGCTTCTATAGTTTGCTGTTCAATGTCAATCTGTTCAATTACTAGAATATCTAAACAAACTTCAAAAGCTAATCTTCTAGATTTTTTGATATTTTTTTTTAGTATAATTAACAACTCCTCTGAATTAATGACTGATTGATGTAAAATTTTAAGTTTACTGAAAGCAATCAGTATTTCTATTTTGTTTAGTTTACCATAGAGACTTTAAAAATTAATTAAAATGACCGAATATGTGTGTAAAATCATATTACGAATAAAATTTATTCTTTCTTGTATTTTAATGTTATCTTAGTAAGACATTTTGAAGGATATTAAATTTTTGTTGATTTTTATAAAGTCGTAATTATAAAAGGTACTAAAATCATATTGTTCATTATATCATATAGGGAACAAAAGTTGCATAATAGCTAATTCTCTACCGTTCGCCGTTACATGCAATCTTTAATATCAGAACGTCGTTAATAAATATTAAAATAATAATTTAGTAATTGCTCTTTCTGGTTGGCCCAGCATAATCTTACAATAAGAAACACATAAGGAAATTGAAAACTAGTTTGTAAGCAATTCAATAAAAAAGAATATAGATTAAATTATGAATATATAACAAAATTTATATTTATTTATTGTAATTACTTTAGCATACATTATATATAGTAAGGTATCTAGATACTTCACTACATTTAATCGTATATTAATATTTATTAGCGAGATATGTAGGTATTTTTTATTAAATATATTTTTCGTCAAGTAAAAAATGTATTTTTACAAATTATACAAAATTTAAAGTTTAATAGTACGAATATAATCTTTAATATCAAGACACGCGCCAACGTGCCCAGCCAAGTTTTAAGCTGGAATTTATATGTCAAACGAACCATTTCAAGCTACTTGAAAGCGCTTGAATTTTATCCTGAGTGAACAAAGAACCCAATACCCATATAGATCTCCCATTCTTTTGTCAGTGAAGTTAAGATCGACTGATAACTTAACAATTTTCTTGGCTCTCTTCTCACATTTATTTTTTTATGGAATATTTTCTACATCTATTGATTTATCTGTTATACTTTGTCGAGTAATATCAGAACGCGCATTTATCTTAATACATGTCGTGTCTAATAGTAATATCAAATTATGCAAGCAAGTAGACATAATTAAATAAATATAAATAAATAAATATCCTGGGAAAACAGGACGGTTGACATCTTTAGAGTTATTGAAGTAAATCAACTTCCTTGAATAATTGCGCCCTCAATTCGAAATTGTACAAATATATATTAACATGCCAGTCGTGGCGCAGTGGCAATGTGCAGCGCAAGTGTGACTGTAAAACCGACTGGTTATGGATTCGATCCACACTCGAGAAGATAAAATATTTGTTTAAATTTATATTTCCATTTCTTAATTCTGGTGTAGAGACAAAGCGCGGCGTTGAGTTCTGCCACTCAACACGCAATGCCTCCAGAATTCAGCAGAAAGGAGAACAGAGTGTCTTAACATTAGGTTCCCTCTGCCTACCCAACTGTTTGCGGGATACAGCATGAAACTGTAATGTTAGTGATAGTTAAAACAACTTTAAAACGTAACTCATTTACATTTTTGAATGAAACGTGATCTTACCTGCCCAAACGCACATTTTTTTATGGAAATTTTGAATATTATAATTAAACATGGGAAGATTATTTAGATATTATATAAAATGTTTCAAATTAATCAAGTATGAGTAAATAGTTGAAGCCTAATGAATGAAACAATTTGTTCCCTTGTAAACAATTGTGAAAAAAATAATAGTTTTACTATAAATATTGAGGCCAGTCGTGGCGCAGCGGCACGAGGTGTGACTGTAAAAACCGACTGGTTGTGGGTTCGATCCCCACTCGAGGAGATGAAATATTTACTTAAATTTATATTTCCATTTCTTCGCTCTGGTGTCGAGGTTAAGCGCAGCGTGTTGAGTTCTGCCACTCAACACGCAACGCCTCCAGAATTCGGCAGAAAGTGGGGAACGGAGTGTTTTAACACTACGTTCCCTCTGCCTACCCTGCTGTGTGTTAAATGTATAGAAATATAAACGTATTAAACTTTAAAAAATATTTAATAAGTATTATTAATTTACTAAATTGAGATAAGTTTATGTAAATAGAATATTTCTAACTCACTATATTTTTTTTGTTACGTTATTGACGTAAATGAAATGGTAAAGGAAAATAATTAAAATTTATCCTTCACTGCGTAGTTAACATTGCAAATCAAATTCGATCTTTCTACTCATACTATTTCTATTTTATGAAGCGAAATTCAACTCTACGTTTTGTTTATATAGTTTAAGTAATTTAATTCGTCTTTATTTATGAAAAACTCGGTTAAATAAATTCAATTTATGTTATAGAATCAATTTGTTCTCAATACATCATTTGTTTACTGCATATTGCTTTGACAGAATTCTAAGAAAATACGTGATATGGAGATACTTAATCGTGTACAACATATTTATATTTTTTCTAGAACGGCAAAAGGACTAAGTACAAAAAAAATCTTTTAGGAAAATTTTGTATAGGATTCTCTTACTATATTCCTATTAATTATTTATGTTATATAAAATTAATATTTTGCATAACTTAAATTTATTATATGATAATACGTATATTTCTGCTTTTATAATTAGTAATAATGGGAACTGCGTACTTATATAGTAGTATGTAATATGTAAAACAAGTTCCATACTTGCCCGAAAAAAAAAATACTTTAAGAAAATATATTAGTTAAATAGTATTATTAAATTTTTCATTTAAAATTAAAATTTAATTGGTATTTCCTCATATAAATAGGAATTACTGATGGATGGCTTTTAAAGATTTATATTAATAATAATTACGGCAACATGACCTCTGTTCAGGTTTTAATGTTATATTTTTTTTTTATTGCAGTTTTACTACAATCCATCCATCTTTGATACAAAATGCTTCGAAATATGTGCATTGTTCTTTGTGGTTAAAGCTACAAAACCAGTTTACAAAATGTAGGTAGCCAATGTAAGTCCATTAAAGTTTATGTGCTCTTTAATTTTTTTTTCAGCTTCTCGCTGTATCCCGCACACAGCAGGGTAGGCAGAGGAAACCTAGTGTTAAGACACTCCGTTCCCCACTTTCCGTCAACTTCTGGAGGCATAGCGTGTTGAGTGGCGGAACTCAACCCCGCGCTTTTCCCTCGACACCAGAGCGAAGAAATAAAAATATAAATAAATATGTCATCTCCTCGAGTGGGGATCGAACCCACAACCAGTCGATTCAACGACAGACATACTTGTGCCTCTGCGGCACGACTGGCCTCAAAAGGTTTTTAAAATATATTTTAAATATATTAGCGATGACTAATTATTATATTTCCTTATGTTAGTATGTCACTACCAAAATTTTTTTTCTATAAAATATTTATTTTTCTTACCTGTTATTATATTATATTATTTTATTTTAAATAACATATCAACGCCAATTAATGAGTAAGAAAATTCTAAAAAGATAATATTTTTATTATAAAAGTCTTCTAGAGCTTATGTAATATATACTCTAATATAGCTTATTTAGTATATTTTTCTTTATGATTTATGTTGATTTTGTCCCCTGATAACGAAAAATCCCCCTTGACGAAACTCGAAACAATATTCCGATCGAAGCGTGGAAATCGTTGGACTCTCTTAGTGTGCTCATGCTTACCATATCTTGAATACTGGAAAGATGCCACTGTTGGCGGCGGCTTAGTTTCATTTCTACTATTTACAGGGCATTGTTCAAGACTGTGATAGTTATAGGAGCAGCTTATGAGTATACGTGGTAAAATTTTTATTGATTTTAATATTGTGTTGATTTATTTTTTAACCGATTAATGTGTTTAACTTTATAAGTACAAAGTAGCAAATAGAAAAATGAATAAATTATGTCTAGTAGGTATTTTTAATTAGGTATTCAAAAAATATGCAAGACTATCATTTAAATTATTCTAAAGAATATAACGATTTGGAGTTGCTTATGTTGCTAATTTTTATACTTGTAAAAGGTATCTACTCGCTGTCTCTACTTATATATTATATTTATATTTCATTATAGAGAGATAGACTGCGAAAGCACAGGTCATGCTCATATCCCCACGATATGAATTTACACAAAGAAATCATAACATCATTGCTTATAAACTCAAAAGAAATAGTATGAAATAAAAAAAAATATACAAATATATATTAAAACAAAAACCCAGTCTACATAAAAATAAAAAAAAGCCTAATAGTTTACAAATTTGTCAAAAGTTTCAAAATCGACACACCTTGTGGTGTACTTTTGACAGATTGCAAAACTATTGAGGCCGTCGTGGCGCAGGGGCACAAACGTGCGACTATAATCAGGAAATTAAATATTCAATATTTTAATTTCCTGGCTCTGGTAACAAGGCAAAAGCGCAGCGTTAAATTCCGCCACTCAACACGCAAGGCCTCAAGAATTCGGGGGAAAGTTGGGAACGGAAGTGTCTTAATGGAAAACGTAATGTCTTAAAACTAGATTCCCTGGTTCCTTCTGCCTACCCAGATATGTGCGGGATACAAAGTGAAGGTAAAGAAAAAAAAATAGCTTGTTTTTTGATTTTAGTTTCTTTATGTACTTGGGTTTTTTTGTTATACCTTTCGTATTTTGTTATTCATACTTATATTTCACCGTCTTGTTAGTTTAAAATGTCCGAAAATGATTTTAATGTGAAACAGTTACGATATCAATAGTAAATTGTTGATCCATTTTTTTGTAAAACAAAAAAAAACATTTCGGTGGGATATAAGCAAGTAACTTAAAAAATAAAAAATAGGCATAAAATGTCCCTGTTCCAAATGTTTCAAGTTCAAGTTTATTATTTAAATCGAAAATTAAAAATCTTGCAAAATTTAAATAGTTGTGCAAAAAATATATTGTATTACCATAAATGACACCGACAGTCAACCAAGGTAAAAATATTTAAGGTATATTTTTTTCCGAATTCTCAATTGATTTGATTGAAATTCTCAAATTGGTACATATTATACTTATTTAGAAAACGTATAAAAATTTGAACGTAGCGGGACTCGAACCCGCGCCTCCTGGAAACCGACCAGGTCCCGCGCCTCCTGGTCGGTTTCCAGGAGGCGCGGGTTCGAGTCCCGCTACGTTAAAATTTTTATACGTTTTCTTAATAAGTATTTTTCTTTCCTAAGTGTGGAATAACACTTTAAAAAATGTTTAAAAATCCAAAATAAAATATATTATGTTTGTATTAGTAATATCAAAGTAAAGAAAAATAATATATAATTAAATATAATATAAATTGTTTAACGCTTTTTAATAAGTAAAATTTAAAAATGTAATACTTACGCAGATGATCATCTTCTGCTCTTAAGTGTAAGATGCTTATAAAAAACACGTAAACCATAAGGAACTTCATTGTAACGATATAATATATTAAATATTAAATTATAATTAATAATAAAAGTAACAGCTTTTGATAAGAGTTGAGAACAGACTGTGATTGAATGAGGATAGTTCTTTATATTTATGACATTGATGACTACTACCACGTACCTTGGCGAGAATCATAATATATTATTTTGCATTTTTTTGTTCTCTTTTGTTTCTATTAATATAACATAATTCAACTTTAATTAATATTCGGTAATTATTTTTGAAAATATCATTTATGACTTCCAATTTTTTATAGTTATTCGTTACGGTTAGTAAAGTCCTAAGTATTTTAAAAGGTCACTGCTATATGTATTACATTTTGCAAAGGAGAGTAATATAATTGTCAGTTCATGTAAATATGTATGTATATACGTTTGTACCTAAATATATAAGTGACATCGTAGAGGTAAAATGCGCTGATTTTGGTAAATCATAAGTCAATTGATTTCTTATAATTTTAAGCTTGTCACTGAAGATATGGCTATAGTTTCAATTCACCCCAACGGTAGCTAGACACTATATTGTCACAATGAAAATATAAAAGTCGACTAACTGCCTTATGTAAGGTATCAAAAAGATTAATAATCGGGCGGGACCCAATCTGCAACCAATTAAATCTTCCTAATATGCCCCGGTAAAATATAACAATTCCCGACTGTTACTCTTTTTTGAATTTTGAAGATTTTGAAAAAATGACCGGTAAAGTGGGAGTCACAGTCTCTCCATCGAGGCTTCCGTACCAATGTCAGGATGCAACTTATGTTTGCGGGCATAAGTTAGTAACGACTTTTTTCTATCAAATATCTATAAATTTTAACTTTTCGGATTTTCCTTTATTTGTATTTTAAGTTCTAACTTTGTACCAAATTTCGTAACTGTGTGTCCATAGGAAGTACCCTATAGGTTTTGATTACGCTGCGAAATTCATACAACATGCAGCAAACTCGATACACAAATGCTCGTATCTCTTGTGCTTCAAGGGACCATAGACATATTTGATATTTCTCTAGATAAATCTCGAGATAAATGGTCTTGACCGACAGAGAGACGTTCAACAAGGTCATCCTATAAGGATTCCGTTTTTACCTTTTGAGGTACGGAACCTTAAAAAAGAGTTTATGTGAGGATCGATTATAAAATTAGTTCTATGATGTAATTCGTAAGTATTGACTACTCTTGACAATTTTGTAAACCATAAATTAGGCCATAAATTACCTCAAAAATGATAAATTAATAAAACGCTTAAAACATTTATATATATATATATATATATATATATATATATATATATATATATATATATATATATATATATATATATATATATATATATATATATATATATATATATATATATATATATA